>BQNB010016935.1:21642-70810 GCA_026074375.1 Tanacetum coccineum | reverse complement strand
TGGACTTTATCATCGCATATTCTTATTTAATTAAACATTTATTCCTAGATCATTTGTTTAGTTTCCTAAAATCCCAAGTGAAGTTCCATTCCAATCTCAAGGATTAACATCTAGCTTAGATGGAATGATGCTTTCATTATATTACACAACACATGAATTTTAAGAAAGAACGTCGTGCTCCCACTTGATGTCAGGTGTGCTCAGGAGTTATCTTCATTTAATCAAAAACCTAATTGTGATTAAACTTAAGATCTCAGCTCCTAGATGCATAATCTAATCCACACTTGGATTCTTTTATCTTGTATACTTTATAAAGATTCGTTTAAACTCATAACCCCTTTTGATTACACATCGTCCTCGCAAAGGTAATCATAAAGAAAATAGTTATGAAACTTAATTGTCATATTACAAATATAGACTCATAACCCTTTTGATTACACATCGTCCTCGCAAGGTAAACATTAAGGAAAGAGTTATGATCCTTAATTCGCCATATTGCAGATTCAAGAAAACCTGTATGACAATTAGTTATCTTTATATAATTAATGCGTGTAGAAAAGAAAGATTTAATCATAGTCAATTGCTTGAGTAAGATTAAAAACTCTTGTCTTCAGTCAGGCATTAATATGTATACAATCTAGTCCTTATGAGCCTTTCTTCAAAAGAAACTCATTCTAACCTTACATTTTAACTGTTTGGTAAAAGATCAATCAATCTCAAAACATTGATTATCTTTTAAGGACTACATCTTTTCATTCATAGTTTTAAGATATTTATCAGATCCAAGATGTGATAATTTATCTTATTAGTTAACAGGTTTATTATAACCTATAACGTATATTCCTCAGCATTGATATTAAAATATCATTCCGTTGATGAGGCATCCTTACAGATTTATGAATGAGATTTACATTATACTTTGGTTTGACATTTTCATGTTTGACCTTAGTATGACATCAGCAAGTGAATTCAGAAGGCCATGTATTTTGTTCTTGAATATCTTCAAGATCTATAGATACTCTTACTTACTTTTGTAAGAAGAGATACTTCTTTAAATACTAAGTATTTAAGCAACAATAAATTGTTCTTAATTGGGACAACAAAATACATTTTACAGTTCTCATCTTTAGCTTGTTAATAATATGCTTCATAAGATATTAACAAATTTTAGAACTTTAATCAAGACATAATGGGATTCATCCTAATCCATAAATAGATAATGTCTTGAATACCTTATAGGTCAGAACAATATTGAGTGTATCCAAGACACACGCAAATTTCTAACCTTGATAGATTTTGAAGGTAGAGCAATTAAAGTTATCAGAAATCTAACATTATGAATATAGTTTGTTTCAACACATTAGACATACCATAATGATGTGGTATTCCATAAGTATTAGAATTGTGAGACTCCATCAAAATTTCTTAATTCTCTTTGGATCAAATACTCACCAATTGGGTCGAGCCAAATTGAATACAAAGTATTTTTAAAACCAAGTGCATGCTATAACGTATATATCATTAAATAGTACAATAACTCTATGTTCATGTGTTTCAAGAAAACAGAACATGTCAAGTATATATTATGAATATTTGAATAATTCAAGGACCTTTTTGTTTATCTGTTAATCAAGAAGACATAACAATTTTACTACTTACTTTATGTTATGAGTCATTGATATATTCAAGGACTTTATAATTATGTCTTAACAAGTAAACATAATTATACTAACTAAAGTAATTATGAACACAAACTCTTAAGTTCAATAGTAATTTCAAGTTAATTACCTACTTCATAATTATGATTATATTATCGAACCATAATTATATTGACTAAAACATGTAGTCAAAACGTTGAAGTAGCTTTACATAATATCATGACTGTTGAATGTAATAGGGCAACAAACATCTCGTGTGTTTAAGTCCTAGTAGAATTATTAGTTTTCACCTTGTGGTCAAGAGAAAGCAATAATCATATCGTTATATGTTGTTTCTTGCGCACACCTAAGATTTCTCCTACTTGTGTACATGACAACATTATTTAATACAATACGACACACGCTCAAAAGTACAAACAATATGAGAATGTCATAGATATTACAAGTAGATATCAAACCATAATGTTTAATAAGGAGTTTTGGATTATTATTCTATAGATAACGCTTCGGAAAGCAACATCGGAAAGGCAACATGTTATCTATAAAATAAAATGCAATTTTCCTTAAACTACGATTGTTTATATTCGGAAAGTAATAAATTATTTCAAAGCAAGCTAGAAATAATAAGGGAAACTAACAAAGAGATAAATCTTGTAGCTCCCACTAAATTTAATAACATTAGATGAATGTATTTCTAGTAATAAAACGCAAACTCCCACTAGATTTGTCAACCTTGTAAGTGTTACATCACCCGTAGAAGGCAAATAGCGATTTATTTACTTTCCTACTATCTTAGAATGCCTACAAGTAGCAATGTACTTAGGTATTGAACATAGTATATGAAGTTCTACGTATGTAGATGAGGGACTAGCCATTCATGCTCTCATTTAACTTCAATTTTAGCATGCAATTCCTCCTTTATCGTCTGCATAGCCACAAGGGTATTTAACACTTAAAGGAATAATGTGAGTCTAAGAAAATATACCTAGAAGACCTGCTAGCAATTTTCTTTACTCATTGCGGTTTAAACTCATACATCGTGACAAGTGCAAGATGTCATTTATTTTGGTAGCTATAGACAAAAAGTTCTCTAGTTACACAAAATATTTTATCTTTCAATTATTTCACAACCGAAAAGGGTAATGAAAGACTGTAGGTGAGTTTAAATATACTTGATAAAAAAATTCAATTATAACCCTATCTTATTCTTGTCAACCAATGAGAAGAGATAGAAGTAAGTCTCACTCTTCTTACCAGGAAAAGAGACTATGTTTGTCTTCTATGAGAAAACAAACTTTTGTTTACGAATTATGTTGCAATAACACAATTAATCAGAACATAGAAAGTTCAATTTAGTATTTTCGATAATTAAATTCTTAATAGAATTAACTACCTAATTAATTTACTAATTAAGACTAAGATCCAACTTGACCTCCTACTTATTAACCAAAGGTCTGGCCAGTGAGAAAACAAGTAGGGCAAGAGGTAAGCGACGAGCGTTAATTGCATTTGATGCAACTCTTAGATTTATGAGACTAATCCAGACATTAGTAAACACGTAATAATGTCAAGAGCATGTTTAGTTCTCATCTTATGCCTCGAGCACGAGGTCTGACCAAGCCTACCCGATTTAAGTCCACCAAGCAAGAACGCGCAAAAATAGTTAGAGGTCTGACCAGTGAACCGTAATTGCCATGGGTTTGGAGTGACCCTGAGGTCTGACCAGAGAGGCCAAAACAATTGTACGTGTTTTTGGTTGGGTGGCATTGACTTAAAATTTTCAAAGAGTATGCATATAAATGTGTTAAAAACGTATACAAAGAGGCATGCAAAACAACTTTGTAGCACTAATTTAAAAAACCTTTAATAATGGAACTGTAGTGACATGCCATGGTTCACGATAACTCCAATCGAACGCACAAAGAAGTAGAGAATCAGGTCAGCACGAAGCGTATTAAAAACCTGAGTTCTTTAGGAGTGTTGACCACTTCCGCCTTAAACTTCTCTTATAGTTTGTTCTAGTGGATGAGCCGTACTTCCCATGAGTCCATAGCGTCCAGTTTTTAAATATTCTTAAAATCAAGTTTCATAGTTTAGAGTCTTATTAATTTTCTCAAAATCAAATTTTGCACGAAACAAATAATAGGTTACAATGGACAAGTATTTTAGGCGTGTAATTAATAGACTTTGTTTTAATATCATCTTTCTCTATAAGTATTAGTCCATATTGCATACATATTAGGTGCGTATACGAGTAATCAAGTAAATATGCACATAAATACTAAAACTAAAGATGACATTAACAAGTAAACATGTAAAATCCGAGTTCTCAAGTGAGTCATCCCCAATTGAAGAACCATAAGACCATCACTAGGTTTTCATCAATGTGCCTAGATCGCCCCATTCATCACAAAAGTGATTGAGTAGGTCTTATGGTCGGATAAGGAAACAAAATCAGACTAAATATGTAAAAGATCTAGTTTCCAAAAATAAAAGATTTTAGTTACCATAAATAAAATCAAGATCTTTTATATATGTAGTATGATCTATTATAAAAGGAAATATATATACTAAATTAACAATTTAATTTTATTCCTTTTATTTTGTTTAGCAATCATAAGTTTTTAATATCTAGATCTATAAATTTTATTTAATTATGGTAAGGATTTGCATTATCTTTGCCATATTTGCAAGAAGACATTAAATAAAATATTAAGCGCGGCAGATCAAGCATATGAATTAAATCTAGGCGTGAACATTCAAGACATGAAATAATTTAAAAGTGTAACCCTAATGCCAAAACGAGTTGGCTCATGATGCCACTGTTGGGATTTAACAAAGTAGGTAACCAATTAGCTACGAGTACGCAGCGAAATAGATCTAGTTTAGCATATAGATTAACACAAATAAATTAAACAAGTAATTTACTAACCTTTTGTTTAATGATAAAAATCAATAAACTTACGCCAGATCTTGATCTTGAAAACATAGTGGTTAAATTACCACCTCTACGGTTGCTCACACAAACACGTCAACCAAGTATGAGTCGATTGCTAGTCAACCTGTTGAATCAATAACCAAACGCATCACTTGAGTCTTGAATCGAAAACCAATAATACCCTAATAGGGTTTATACCGAAAACCAAGTAAACCGAATTCGGTTAGGGTTTTTAAACCTAAACCAAAAACCCTAACTTGGGTATTGTGTAATGTCGAACTAGGAGAACATAAACAAACACCGTATATGGATCTTGTTACGTCGAGCAAGGAAGATAAGAAGTAATCGAAAAACCCTTGAGGGTTTGTTCGAATTTTGGTGAGGGAAAAAAGAACCGAAAAACCCTAAAAGGGTGTTGGTTTTTAGGTATTATGAATGAATGAATTATGAGGTCTAGGGTGGGGGTTTATATAGGCTCCCAACCCTAGTCTTGTAAAACAAGATAACCTCTAATTCAATTCTTATCAAGATACACTTTCCTTATCTTCAAATTAGAACCCCAAAACCCTCTCTAGAAGCCCTAAGGGGGCGGCCATACTAAGGACACCCCTAGAGTTTGGTTTTTGTCTAATTTGATCCCTTGATTTATATATTTAAATATTCGTTAAGCTAGTTATACAAGTAATGGTAAATTAACGACTATTTAAATATTTATCGTGAAGTAAAACATACTCTAAGTGTTTAACGCGTGTGCCCCCAATAGGCTCACGTATTTCTAACGTATAACTTGAGAAACCGACTAACATATTCCAACATCTCCCACTTGAGAGTCGGGGTAGCAGGCTGCAGATATACTGATAATTGGCAACGACTAGCAACCAACAGCAACAAAAACTCATCACATCCAAAGCAATTCTAGCACCCTTTATAAACACATTAACATTCGATACCATTGTACATGATCATCTTGTAGGCATTGTCCCATTAGCTACATGTTGCTATGATATGTACTTTGACATAAATGATGAATGCTTAGCATGGGTTTTTGCTATAGATGCACTTTACTTGCTAGACATTATGTCAAAAGTAACTAATGGCTTACCTTATAAGTCTTTTGAAGATGTTTTTATGGTTGAAAACCAAATCCCACTTGTGATATTAGTTGAATTACTAAATGCACTTCATCTAGAGTTAAATGGTGATATTGATAGTTCAAATATTTTGAGTTTGTTGGTTAAATTTATTGAAGCACGTTTGCCACTTAAGATTAGTACAAAAGAAACACAAGTTGATCTTGATGTGTGTAACATGCTTCATTTACTTGATTGCATGTATCATTTGATCATAAACTATAAGTTACCACCAAAAACCCTTTTCTTAGGACAAATTTCTTGATGGATGTACATCTAGAAGACGTCGAAAATGTAGTCCAAATCGCGGGAGGGTTGTTTCCAGGTGCAAACACTATATTGCAACCCATTAAGCTTATATTAAAATTACCATGCGTTAAGATTAGTAATTTAGTCAAGAAGATGTTGGGTGAAAATGATATAATGATGGAAATAAATATCCCTTCGGTTTCAAAGCTTTCTAAAATTGGAAAGATTGAATTTTCTTCGACTCTGGGTGGGATTCGTGACATTAAATTCGACGAGGGAAATCTCATGTTTTTTCTCCCGGTTCTTGAACTAACATCGGACTCAGAAGTTATTTTAAGAAATTTGGTAGCGTATGAAGAGTTGATGTTTAAAAAAGAAACCTTTACAAATATTGATTTCACGGAGTACGTGGACTTAATATGTGGAATTGTCGATGGTGTCAAGGACGTTAAGATTTTTCGTGAAAAGAATGTTATCGAAGGGGATTTGGGTGACGAAGAGATTGTGAAGCTTTTGAATGAGATTACTAAATCAAGTGTAAAAAATGATGGAAAGACTTCGGAGTTGCAAAAGACCATTTCGAAAGTTAACAACTATTATGGCAATATACCGCGGATTAAAGCTTTTAACCTCATTAAGAAACTGTTTCTTGCTACATGGAAAATTTTAGCTATTGTGTTTTCTGTTGGAATATGTTAGTCGGTTTCGCAAGTTATACGTTAAAAATACGTGAGCCTATTGGGGGCACACGCGTTAAACACATAGAGTATGTTTTACTTCACGATAGTATTTAAATAATAGTTATTTATCGTTAATTGTTTAACTAGTATAACCAATATTTAAAATAATAAACAGAGGGACTAAAACGAACAAAACCCAAACCCGAGGGATGCCTTTATTTGGCCGAATCCCATAAGGTTCCAAGAGGGGGTGTTTGTTCGGTTTTGGGGGTTGTTTGTACGGTTTTGGAGAAAAGATGGAGAAATTGAAAATTAGTTTTCTTATTCTACTAAGAATTGGTAGTGTTCTCATTGGAGTAGGGTTATGTGCAGATATAACAATACCCCTTCACCTCATTCTTCATGCATTGATTCACAAATAAAATCCCTTAATGGTTTCGCTGCTCCCTCTCTCCCAAAACCTTATTCCGAAACCCTAAATTATATCAAGATTTGTTTTTCAGTTCCTTTTGTTCCTCAACCGAATTCGACAAAAACCTCACAAGGGTTTTCAGTTCTTCTTGATCTCCTAGCTCGACCATTTAAGATCCACAAACGGTGTATTGTGGTGTTTTTCCTAGCTCGACAAAACCACAAACCCTAACTAGGGTTTCATTTTTTGGTATTCGGTTTGAATCGAATTTGGTTATTCGGTTTTTTGTTAAAACCCTAATTAGGGGTTTATTGGTTTTCGATTACAAAAAGCTCACGGGGTGCGTTTGGTAATTGATTCAAGACACGTGGTGTTTGGTTCGTGAAGGTAGACTAGCAATCAACTCATACTCGGTTGATTACTAAGCGGATCTAGCGTGTTTTATAAGTGTGTAACCCATAACATCAAACGAACCTGGCTCTGATACCACTGTTGGGGTTTTACAAACTAGTTAACAAATTAACTACGAGTACGCAACGGATGGATCTAGTTTGATATTAAGAATTAACACACAAATAAAGTAAGTAATACTAACCTTTATGTTTAATGACAAAAGTCAATAAACGAGAATCTTGATCTTAAAAACTTAGTGATTAAATTACCACCTCTACGGTTGCTCAAACAACACGTCAAACAAGCACGCTACCATGCTAGTCGTTGCTTCACGAAGATCGAACAACAAGTGTTAACCGATCCAAAACCCAAAAAGGGTGTGTTTGAATCAGTATGTATAAGAAAAGGAATAGAGATCTGTGGATGTAATATACTTTTTCATGTAAATTATACTAACACATGCATACGTAAATAACTACTTGCATGCACACAATATAGATATTGCTTTGTATTTTGTCACCTACTTGGAGAAAAACAAACGACAAATATTGTGGAGTTTTAGGTAGATCGTATGATTTGTGTTTTGATGATTGAATGTCGTGTGTGATGAATGAATTATGAGGATAGGGGTGGGTGTTTATATAGGCACCAAACCTTAGTTTTAAATAAACTAGATATACCTTTAATTCATCATCACAATACAACTGCGTATCCTTTATCTTCAAAATTGATTCCCAAAAACCACCTTCTAGACGCTATATGGGTCGGCAGCAAGTGCCACCCATAAGGTTCTGGGTTTTGTCAAGTTTAGTCCCTTTGGTTATTTTTAAATACTCGTTAAGTTAGTTATAAAATCATAACGGTAACTAACGGTTATTTAAAATCATTTCGTGAAGCATATTAAACCTTTAATAATAAAAATACACTAAATGTATGTGTAAAATGATTCAACCAACACCCTCTCCATGTGTAGAGAGGGTCTTATATACTTATATGGATGGGCGGGTGCGGGCTTTACTTATGGCTTTCCTTGGACTTTCTATAAGTCCGGCCCGGTTAGATTACTTAGATATTACATTGAATTGACTAACTATTACTAAGGCTCGTGAGATCGATAATGATCGTCACTTCACTAAAAACTGAATTCCTAACAATCTCCCCCTAAGGGACGATCGTTGAGATCTCATAAATGATCAACACTTTCTGTGTTCCTAACAATCTCCCCCTAAGGGGTGATCATAGAGATCTCTCCTTGTGACCTTGATCATTAATCGTTGAAGCTTCTTGTCTTGATCTTGAGTCCTTTTTGTGTAATAGTTGATCTTTTGTCTTGCTTCTTTGCGTAGTGATCATTGACTTTAGGCTTGAGCTTGTTCCTTTATCTTGACTTGTATGTGAATATGTGATCTTGAGCACCTTGAGATCATCAACCAAGCATAATCTCTTTTTGCCATCTTGTAAACTTTGCCATCTTGTGAACTCGTGACTTTTAGACCGACATGCTCATACCTTTGTTGATTTGATAGCTTGAAAGCTTTAATGATGCATCTTTCTTGAAGTTCTTTAACTTTAACACTTCGTCACTTCAAGAAAGACGTTTGGTATCAAAGTGACGGAAACTTTTTTGAAATTCTTTGACTTTAATACTTCGTCACTTCAAGAAAGATGTACTGTATCAGAGTAGCAGAAGTCTTGAAACGTGTACTTAAGCTTTCATGATGTCTTTATATTTGTCGGTCGGGTATTAGCATATGGCCATGAATTTGTGAGACAGCTGGAACCAGATACCTTTACCTCCATCTTTAAGTATCCTGCATTAAAACAGTTAGCACTAAAGTGGGGGGACGAATATGGCTTTGTTATTTGCCCGTGTTTGGTTGGAGTAACCTTCAAATCCGTGAGGATCGACCTGTGATCAGGTAGATTCAATTTAAGAAGAATCTCCTTGACAGTATTTCTAGCTGAAGTATCGAATCTTTCTAATGATATTTTCAACACTTGGCGGTTTCTATGCAACTGAACCAGAACCATTAGGATGTGTTCTGTGGAAGTCCCTTAAGCTCTTTTTCCTTACTTCTTTCAACTGAGCTTTTTTAGCCAAAGCTACTTCAGATAACAGCTCAATACCTTTTACACGTGGAACATCCACCTTCTCCTTTCCTATAGACTTAGTCTTTACTGGAGTCTCTCTGATGACAATACCTGTAGCCGGAGTAGTTGAAGATTTCTTGGCAGATCTCTTAACTCGTTTGCCTTTCTGGACAGGTTTTTCATCTGCTTGGACAGGAACACTATCTTTCTTAGATGGAGACGCTTTCTTGAATTTCCTGGCAATCTTGGGAGGTACAGCACCTGTAGCATAGATAAGATAAGCCTTGTAAGCCTTGGATTCTTTCATCTCTGGACTGGTCAAACAATCAAGTAGAACAGCTCCATAGATCTGAGATGGTTCTTTTCTTGAAACAAATCTTAATGTGTTAATCAAGTAGTCATCCTTTGACGTGTACATCCCAATTTTGTTTCTCCATGAAAGTGTCTTATCTTGAATCAGAAAGTGGTGGATGATAACTTTTGTGAATCGAGGGTAGTACATCTTTTCTTTCTTTTTGTAGACTTTGTTGTCAATATGATAAGTGAAGTCTTCCTAGAGTAGCTCCACATAGTCTACATACTTCTGATGGTACATGCCCTAAAGTATTTGTGCACGGGAAAGACGAAGTTTGTCAAGAGCACTAGTCTTTCCAGATAAACTTCTATTGATAAGAGCAGCAAAGGTTCTCCAAGGTTGATGCATCTGATCGACAACAACATCATTGAGTGAATTGATAACCTCAGTATGACTGAGATCTCTTAATAAAGATATAGTGTCTTCTTCAGAAGGAAGGGCATCAAAGTCTCGACCTTGTACTCTTAGGCAAATATGAAAGATATCTCTGAAGACTTCCAAAGTAAGTTTGAATCTTTTCTTTTTGTCAATCTTGAATCTATAGAAGGTATCATGCTTGTATATAGAATTCCAGAATTGATGCGTGTACACTTCAGGGACATTAGAAGTGATGATAAATGCAGGATAGCAGGCAGTGAGTGCAAGAGCATCCAAAACAACTTGAAATGTTTCTTCTTTTGGTTTCAATCCACGAGGGATTCTTTCATTGAATTTTCCAATGACAAGTCGATTCTTTTTGGGAACAAGCTCAAGATTAAGCTAGGTTTGTTGAGCAATGATGGAAGTCATGATTCTGCTAAGAGTTGTCACATACAGTTCATATACAAGCAAATATATATAACATTGAAAGACAGTCTAGATCATGATTCAAGATTATTGATGCAAGACAGGGTTTACAACATGTGATAGGCAAACAGTTACTAGGCAACAAATTGATACATAAGCATACAATGCAAAGAACTGATACACATGCAAACAGGATATACACACTCTCATATATCACATAGACTATAGGCTAACTAATGAAATCAAAGCAAACACTTAAGATTTCTAAGAGAAAATTATACCTAACTTAATCACTATATGACAAGATAAGGAATAATTATACTTAGATTAGGTTATAAGGTTGAATTAGCAAGATTACGAGATTAATTCTATTTAGAAAAAAATCAAGTATAGTTTGCCTATATACAGTGTATAGATCGCCTGTTTAAAACTGTGAGTATTGATCGCCTGAGTTAGACCTATGTATTGATCGCCTATACAAAAATCATGTATAGATCGCCCGTACAAAAATTTATGTATAGATCGCCTGTACAAAAATTTATGTATAGATTGCCTGTACAAAAATATGTATAGATCACCTGAGTAAATAAATGTGCATAGATCGCCTATGGAAATTTTTAGTCAAATAATTTTCACCCTTTTAAGCATCTAAGTTCATTTAAACATGATCATATACAATCAATATATCATTATAACATCTTTAAAGCACAAGTTAACCATAAAAGAATTGATTTAAGCCATGTTCGTGCCTTATGAACTCGAATAACCAAAATATTCAAGATATATCACATAATCATGTAACCAAACACTCAAATGCACTCAAACTATCAATATACAAGATCTAAACCCAAACCCATGTACATTTTAAAGTTCTTGACCATTTTATGCTATTTTCGATTTCAAGAATCTATTAAAACCCAAGAAGGAGTTGTCCCTATTAAAAACTGTTTTGGGAAGAACATCTAGACCCTTAATAGACCAAAACCCCTCAACCAATTTCAAATTCATACACTTTTTAAGGTGACAAAAGATGAGTCAATTTTTAGGGTTTTCGAGCATAATTCCATGATTTGGTCAGTTTATATGGGTATTGTATCATTAAAAACGTGTACCTTTTAGCTTAAAAACGAGGATGGAATGAATTCTTGAGAGCTCGAAAAACAATAATGGAGGTTTTAAGGTTTTTGTGTGTGGTACGAGTGGAAAGAGACGGGGCAAGGAAGAAAAGGGGTTTAATATGTTTAAAACTTTTTTAGTTTTGGCATAAATGCCCCCTGAGGTTCAATGAAACTTCTAATGTTCTTTTAAACTTTTCCTAAGGCAAAAACAAGTTTCCCTTAATGGCAAAACTAGACCCTAAAGATTAGTTATCATGAATAAGACTTATCATTTTGCATTAATACCCCTATAAGATTAAACATATATCAAATAAAGCCCATTTGAGTTGAAATTAATCAACTCCCCTTTAATTATACACCCGATATGATTAAAACCTTTTTTCGATTGACAACTTATTATTTATGAAGAAGATGATTTTGATAGTTTCTCCCCCTCAAATAATGACCCGTTTTCTATTGAAAGAGCTGTAGTCGTTACTTGATGGATCAAAATTGTCTTAGAAAATGATGATCTGATGATTCTGAAAGATGATTATTTTATATTTTGAAAATCAACACCAAAAAAAAATAAGATTTCTCTTATTTTGACACATAAGCGCACTGACACGTACACTTACAGAATATAAGAAGCACGAGTTGTGATGCAAAGTAATCACAAGCCTTTACATAGTCATAAAGTAGACCTTGCCCGAGAATAAATTCCCATTGAGAGGTCAAGTCTCCTTTTTGACGGAATACTTGCCTTTAAGATGATGACCGGGTTGCTATCTGAAATAATAGCAAGCCATTTTGGCATGTTTTGAAAGCTTTTGAAGCTTCTGCTCGAACTTCATTTACAGCCTCGTATCATTATTGAATGACATTTCTAAGACTGTAAATGTTATCGATTTTCAGAAGACATGCCAGAGATACATATTTTTATATTTTTTTGATTTTTTAATTTTTCTTTTGTTTTTGTAAAATTTTATAAAAGGAAAATCTTTTTGGAATTTTTATGTTTTCATATATACGTATATATAGGATATGAGTTACCACCATCACTCGTCTGTTTCCTCTGCCATACGTTTCAACGTTTCTGGAGACATGCTTCTCATACCAAGCTTTTCGATCAAGAAGTTGAATCTTTCTCGAGGCAACAGTTTAGTAAAGATGTCAGCCAGTTGGTATTCAGTCCGGACAAAGTATAGCTCCACGATTCCATTCTCCACTTGCTCCTTTATGAAATGGTAGCGAATATCGATGTGCTTAGCTCTTGAATGTTGAACATTGTTGCAGCATAAAGCAATCGCACTCTTGTTATCGCAGTACAGAGGGATCTTATTGAATTGAAAGCCATAATCTATTAGCTGTAAATGCATCCAAAGGATTTGTGAGCAACACCCAGATAAGGCAATATATTCAGCCTCCGTACTCGATATGACAGTGCTCTTTTGCTTCTTGGACGACCAGCTAACAAGTTTATCACCTAAGAACTGAGCACTTCCTGATGTACTACGTCTAGTGTCCTGACACCCCGTGTGATCGGCATCTGCATAAGCTGTGAGTGACATATCGGTATCCTTTGAGTACCATAGACCCATGTTAATGGTTCCGTTAAGGTATCGAATGATCCGTTTCACTGCTTGTAAGTGCTTTTCGGTAGGCTACTGGATGTAAGATACATTAAGGATCCAATCATGCCACGGTAAAGTGTAGCATCAACTTGTTTCCCCTGTAGATCTTCATCCAATTTCTTGTTTTCAATCATGGGTGTGTCGACAGAATCTGTAGAATGCAAACCATATTTTTTAACAATTTCATAAGCATATTTAGATTGGTTTATAAAGATGCCTCTAGGACTTTGAGATATTTGTAATCCTAAAAAGAATGACATTTGCCCCATCATCGACATCTTGAACTTATTGGTCATCTGATTAGCAAACTCATCACACATGGTAGTATTAGATGATGCAAATATTATATCGTCAACATAAATTTATACCAGTAATATGTCGTTTCCAGCATGTCGTGTGAAGAGTATTGGATCAACTTTACCTTTGGAGAAATGTTGAGAGATGAGGAAGCTTGACAGCATATCATACCATGCACGTGGTGCTTGTTTTAGACCGTAAAGAGCCTTTTTGAGCTTGTACACATGCGATGGGTTATCCTGATTAACAAATCCTTCTGGTTGTGAAACATAGACCTCTTCTTTGAGCTTGCCATTCAACAAAGCCGTTTTGACGTCCATTTGGTAGATAGTCATATTCTTGTGAGCGGCATTTGCTACAAAGATACGAATGGCCTCTATTCTAGCAACCGATGCAAATGATTCCTCGAAGTAAATTCCTTCTTCTTTCCTGAATCCTTGAGCAACGAGCCTAGCTTTATTCTTTAGTACCCTGCCAAATTCATCTGTCTTGACCTTATAAATCCATTTCAGCTTGATCAAGAACACGTTATCTGGACACGGCACCAATTCCCAAACTTCTAGTCTTTCAAATTCATGAATTTCTTCTTGCATTGCATCAATCCATGATGGTTTGGTTATTGCTTGTTTGAAGTTCTTAGGTTCGACAGAAGTTAGGAAGGCATCAAAATAACACCACATGGCATCAGTTTCAAGTTGCTTCCTTGTAGATACAGAGCGAGAAGGATCACCGATCACGTTTGCTATAGGATGATCCTTAGTCCATCTACCAAGGTGTTCCAATAGAGTGTGGAGTTGTCTCACATTAGATGATGATCCTTGAGAAGTTGAGTCCTTTAATGAGGAGATATTCATTAAGTGGATTCATTATGAAATGTTTGTAGTTTTTTGTGATTCTTCAAGACCATGAGAAAAGATTGAAGATAAGTTCATGTTCTGGAAGATGGCAGACTGTTGATGGAGCATCTTGGTCAATGGAAGTTGACATAGGAGAATCAGCTAATACTTCAGCTCTTGGAGCAGCAGCTTCTGGAACTGGAGAAACAGCAATTGTTGGAGGGTTAAAGTATTCATTGAACAATGATGAAATACCGATCTATACTCTCTTATTGGTGGCAAGCAAGGTTGTTGAGAAACAGGATTGGAACCGAGTCCTGTACTGGATGTAACAGGAGTCATATAATGAAGCCCGGGTCCTGAACTGAATTGTTTAGAAGCCATAGATGTTAGCTCATCGAACGTCGCATGAATTGTTTCAGTAATTATCCGGGTCCTTTTGTTGTAGATTCTGAACGCTTTCTTTGCAAGCGTGTAACCAACAAAAATCCCAATGTCTGCTTTTGCATCAAATTTACCCAGATCCTCATGGTCATTGGTAGGGTAACAAAGTGAACCAAACGACCCATAAAAATGATAAGTCCGGTATCTTCTCTTGCTAAGTTCGTAGGGTTTGTTGTATCGAGGATCGGGTATCAAAGAACGGTTTTGGGTATAACAAGCAGTATTGATAGCTTCGGCCCAGAGAAATAATGGAGCTTTAGAAAATATCAGCATAGTTTGAGCAGCTTCTACAAGAGTCTGATTTCGCCTTTTGACAACACCGTTCTGTTGAGGAGTGCGTGCTACAGAAGTTTGATGTGTGATGCCAACATTTTCATACCATTCACGAAGTGTCTGATTGACAAATTCGGTTCCATTATCTGTTCGAACATTCCGGACTGTGGCTTTCAAACGAACTTGAATGTTTTTAATACATTTGATGATGGCCGCAGGAGCTTCATCTTTTGTCTTTAAAAATCTGACCCAGGTAAATCTTGAGTAATCGTCGACTATCACTAAGATATACCTTTTTCCCGTTAATACTAGCCACATGCATCGGGCCACACAAAACCATATGCAAAAGGTATAGTTTATCTTGGTTAGTGTCTTCAGCTTTGGGTTGATGAGAGGATTTTTTGCTTTTCCCTAATGCACATGCTGAACACAAATGATCTTTCTAAAATTTAAGCCTAGGAATTCCTCGTGCAAGACCGTCTTTAGCTAGCTTGTTCAAAGTACCGAAGTTGAGATGAGATAATCGACGGTGCCATAACCAGCTCTTAGTCTTTGACGCTTTGGATAGAAGACAGACCGGAGATGATTTAAGCATGTCATCAAGAGAAATTGTGTACAAATTTGTGTCTCGGGACCCTGAAAGTAGATCAACACCCTCCAAATTTCGAATAAAGCAAGTGTTTTTCCGAAATGCAACTTCAAGATTGATTTCTTAACCCTTTACTATATATAAATATATAAATATATAAATATATAATAATGAGAATCAAAAATCTCAATTAATTATAGTAAGCCGGGAAGCTTGATTCCCGGGTCGTTATCCCCAACGAGGAGTGAATTGGAAAGTCGAGAGTCGGTTTGATATTTGATGTTTGAATGGAAAAAGATTTTGATTTGATTTCTAAATCTACGGGAAAATTAATGCAATATACACTAAAAACAATTAAGGCAACACAAATTTAAACTAAAAACGAGAACCGGGACTTAAACCCGTTCTTTAAAAAATGAAATTTTGAAATTTAAACCCTACGAGAGCAAATCTATTTTTCCTAGGTGCAAAATGATATAAGAAAATTTTAAAAAAAAGAATTATATTTTTTTGACTTTTTTATAATTTTTTATGATTTAAAAACAGTTTTAAAGAAATTAAATGATTAAAAATAGTAAACAAATTAGGAAAAATATGAAAAATTTACAAAAAGTAGCTAAGACTATGCTGGATTAAGGAAAAATAAGGTGGAAGAAACAGCTTGTCAAATAAGCCGTTAAATAAGCAAAATACGGCTTATAAGCTTATGGGCCAAAAAAAGGGATAAAGGAATTGTTTGTGCAAGTCTAATGCGTGAAAAGTCCCAAGGGCAGTTGGTGTTGTGTGTGTGTGCTAAGTCGTGTGCTATGTAAGGGGGAGGTCATGGGTTCAAAACCTGTGGCTTCCTCTTTTTAAGAAACATTTTTTTTCAATTTTTCTTTTAGAAACTTAAACTTAAGCTAAAAATAAGCTACTTTAACAAAGAGAATTTTTACAAATCTTAAAATTAAGCCTAGATAAGCTAAAGAAATGGTGACAGATTGCTTTTTACACTAAATTAGGCTTAACGCATAAACTGCTTTACTAATTTAAGTACCAATAAGCTAAGACATAACCTACACTACAACTAATAAGCACATTAAAGCAAAATAAGCAAAGAAAATAAGCTTTAAGACACAGATAAGCAAATAAGTTTTTTTTACACTAAATCTATATTAAGCTAACTTTTGGCGACTTAAATCTCAAATAAGCTAGGGAAATGAAAACTAAGCTAAGGCAAATAGACTCCTACACCTAATAAGCTAGCTAGAACAAAGATAAGCAAAGAAATGCAAGCCAATAAGCCAGGATAAGCAATAAGCACTTAAGTCACAAACTGTATACAATTAGGCATAGGGACAGCTTTTGGAGCTTAAAAATAACCCAACAAAAAGAACCTTATGGCTTAATGGGCTATACCCCAGAAAACCTTGGCCTACAAGCCACAATTATCATCAATCACAAAAGAGTTTGAAAACCATTTGAGCCTTGAAAATGTCCAATGAAAAAGCTGTTTGCACAGATTTGCTATCTTTTTTGTTCTCTTTAAAAACAAATGGGCTTTGTTTGCAGCCTAAAGATAAGTTAGAAAAAGAGCTTTAAAAGCTATACTAAGCTGAAACAGATGAGCATAGACAACTAATGAGCTTGTGCAAGAAAAATCAAAAGCTAAAACTCCTTTTGGCTTATCTAAATTTTCAAATGAAAACAAGACTTTTTACTTAAAGACTGTCTTGACAGATTCTTCACTAACACATAAGTAAACTACAAAGACACTTGACCACTGCATTTTGACACTAACTAGAAGCATAAAAACTACCTTAAAACCACCTTTTTTAACTACAATCAAATTAAGTCCATTTGAAAAGCTTTTAAAACCACAGTTGTAAAGGTTAATTATGAAATACCTTAAAAATAGTTTTTAGACTTTGAAAACTTTTGGAAACAGCTTATAAAAACTTAGAAAGGGCTGCCAAGGTTGGCACAATGTCCCAACTGATTTTAAACAAATTTTTGACCCACTTTTATCCTTAAGCCAAACACCCCTTTAACTTTTCTAAATCAATTTTTAAGCTAACTTTCAAAGATTTAAACAAAGATATTTAAAGACAGATAAAAAGTAAGTAAGGTTAAGCACCAATAAGCATAATCCAAACAAATATAAGCACTAGAATAAGCAAATAGAGATTAAGCAATTTTAAAGGCAAGTAAGACAGTTTGAAGAATAACTCAAAACAAAGGACAAATGAGCATTAACTAAGCATGAATAGCAACTAACAATAGCAATAAGCAATAAAAAGCATGAATAAGCAGAAAATAAGCTAATGAACAGTAATAAGCAAAACTTGAAAAATAAGAAAACTTACAACACCCTTGCTCAAAACAGGGTAAACAAACCAATCTACAAGCTCTAGCTTGTATAATACAAGCTAGTGAGAGTCCATAAGCCCTTCCTTGGCTGGCTTATCATCCAAGATTGAGCTATGGTAATTTTTAGGAGAGATTCTTTTGAGATTTTTATGAAATTTCCTTAAGTCCTTTTTATATAGTTAAAAACAGATTACTTATGTGTATGATTAAGAGCTTATAAGAGCTTATGAAGGCTTTTGAAACATAGTCAAGACTTGAAAACAACAGAGCTTAAAACAGATTTTTAAGAAACAAACTTGGATTTCATTAAACTTCAAAACATTACAAGTTAAACTAAATAAGCTAAAAATAAAAATGCTAGGTAAAAAAACTAACTAACTACCCAATGCCAAGTGGCTTACAAGTGACCCTATATATAGAAACGACTTAGGACATGGTCTTCTTTGGTCTTTGTCCTCTTCCCATTGTGTTTCTTTGCTGAGACAGAAACTAGGGTGTGTTTGTTGTGTGAGTGAGTCACAAATCAATCCAAGCCATCCAAATTTGAGTAGAGCCCAAGGTCTTGATCTGGTCCCTTCATCTTCTTGTCGTTTTAATCCACCAATGGGGTTTCATGGGATTGCCAACATGGCAATTGACCCATGTGGGGTGTGGGGTGATGTTGAGGTGATAGTTTTGTTGTCTAGCTGCAGAGGTGCAGGAGGTTGAAGGAGCATGAATAGGGAAAAAGGGCGGGAAAGGGAGTTGCTCTATTTTTATATCTATTTGGGTAATGACAGGGGTGAGGGTTTGGGAGATTGGCAACAATGGCCCTTCAACTCGTATATATATATTGCATGTTAAGTCCTTGTGGTGTGAAAAGATTAAGGGTTTGGCAGATTTGCCCCCTCATGGTTATATGGTGTTTTGCAAGGATGGTCCTTGTGATGGTATAATGGGCTTGACAGCCATTAAGTCTTATTGGGCTTTTATAAATTAGGCCCAATGAGCTTAAATCTTGTATATTTAATACATTAATGGGCTGACCCGGCCCATTAGATGGATGTGGGTTGGCCCATTAAGTATTTCTTCAATGTCGGCTTTGGTTTTGACTTTGACTTTGTCGGGGTTGACTTTGACTTTTGTTGACTTTTTGACTTTGAATTTGACTTCATCACGCTCTTTTCATTCCCGTGCTCGGTTTTGTCTGTTTTGGCTTCGATTTTTGTCCTTTTCTCGGATATCCGTTTCCTGCACAATACAAATGCAAAACATACAAATACAAGGTATTTTTGGTACGTTTTTGGTCATTTTAGCTCGTTTTTAGTGGTCAAAGGTATGTGTAATTAAACACATACCAATCATCGAGTCTCTTCCCACATTTCCTACCCCCGTTGAGGATAGTGACTCTCTTAGGGAAGAGATCGATATATTTCCCGGTCTAGATGACTCAATACCACCGGGTATTGAGAGTGATGATGATGTGGTGGAAGACATCCCAGTGGATGTGCCTAATATTTTGCCCACCCATCCCACCCTTCTTATAGATTTCGACTTCATTCCTTCTCATAATGATCTCGGATCCGATCTTGATGGTTCTTCTCCTTCCGGAGATAGAAACAAGATTTACGATCTAGGGATATGCATTGAAGTCGAATCCATGAGATTTCTTGCGACTCTTTCTCCCGTGATTGATACTTTATTTCCATTTTCATCCGAAAATAAAGACAAAGTTTACAATCACGGTGTTCTTGCTTCAAAGGAGAAATCTCCTCCTTCTTCATCACATCGGGGCTTTAAAGCTTCCAAGCCTTTTCATCATAAAAGCCCGATGTTGATTCATGGAGCGAACAATCCTAATTTGGGTGTTCGTCATCCCGATTTTTATCCCCATTGACAAAGCTCAAGTATGGGGGGATCAGGTCAAGCTAAGTGACCTTAAACAAGTGCTTCGTGGGTGGCAACCCATGCTTATCCCTTAGTAGTAGTAATGAATAAGTGTTTTTTGTTGTGTGAAAGGCTCGCCTCTTTCTTTCTCGTGTTTCGTGTTTTGTTTTGTATGTCCAGGATTGTCCCGGATGATTGAAGCCTCTCGTGCTCGCGGTTTTTGTCCTTCGTTTACTCGAGCTTCACATCCTCAGCTTCATTTTGGGAATCCAATATCCAAATCTTATCGACTAACGTTTATCGTTAAGCATACTTAATAAACGGCTTAGGATTTACGTAGAGACCCTTCTTAAAACATTGAGGACAATGTTCAATTCTAGTATGGGGGGATCTATCGATTTGATTGTGCCTGCAGCCGTTGTTTTCATGTAATCCCGTTTTTACCACCAAAATACCAAAAAAATGAAAAAATTTAAAAATTTTCAAAAATAAAATAAGTGTTTTGTCACAATTTTGACTTTCCTGCTGGGTAGAATAAGAATAAATTTTGACTCGATCGAGCGTGTTGAGCTCTAGCTTGTTCCTTAACTTTTAGACTAAGCATTCGCGGATCTTTGCGAAGAACGAAAAATGATAGAGTTAATTATGAGTTGGATGCTAAACAAGGATTAGTTGGAAATCTTAAGAGCTCATAAGTGTAGTTTGTGGCTTTTTCTCCCATAAGCTCCTAAACCGGACTAATAATACGTGCTCTTTTCGAAAATTAAACTTAAATCAACAATTTTTGAAGTATGGATGATATCAATAATTTTAGTTCAAATTTATACTTAAATTTTCTAAAAAGAAATTTTCTCTATATCGTGGTAATATAAAGTGTTAAAAAAATGGAAAAAATAAAAAAATGAGTAATAATTATAAACTGTGGGCTAATAAAAGTTTACTGCATCTTGCCGGCTCACAACCGATGTTGCAGCCTTCTAAAAGGTCGAGGATTTCATTAGTTTAATGGATGTGTAATTATATTAAGTGTAGTAAACGTGAATTAATAAATATAGGGAAAATCTATTTTTCTTAAATTTAAATATGCTTTTGAACTAAGACTATTACATTTTAAGTTGTAATTTTATGTATATACGGGAAATCCAAGGGTGTTGAAACCGAAGGTCCGTGAGTCCCGATACTAGTCTCTGTGGGGTGTCAAAATCCTGGTCACTTAGCCGCAAGGTTGGGATGTGCCGAGACGAAAGTCGCTACATGGGATGATCTCGCCTTCAAACTCATTACTTTTTGGGTGGAACGTGACGCATAGAAATTTTGCAAAACGTTGATCTATGGTTGAAATTCGAAATAAGCACACTAACCTAAGATATAATAATTGTCGGGAGTGAAAAGTTCACAAGTTACAAATATGAGTAGTGTTAGCATCTTAACTTGTATTTAATGGTGATTTCGTTTTAAGCTTGGTTTGGAATAAGTGAAAAGTCGGGAACGATGAATTTATCCTTTTTGGGGCATTTTAGGATTGAAATGCGTCTTGTTCTATGACCCTAAAGTTATAAAAATAACGAAAGTCAAATATGTTAGTTAGTTGCTTAAAAATACAAAAAAAGGAAAAATACAAAAATATTAGTGGTAGTAAGTGTAAATATTTAAAAATGGTCAAAACGGGGCTTTTCAAAGCTATTGATTCTTTAATTCCCCTTGATGAACACTTAGCTACTTTTCGAGGTAATTAGTCGAGGGGGATTGAGATTCTTAGTTTTCTTAAGTGTTTACTTGTAGCATTGCGTGAGGACACGGCAATATCTTAGTATGGGGGATTTTGGTATGTCTTTACTTATACATACCATTTTCCATTAAAAACGGACTTAAAAGACCAAAAACGTACCCAAAAATACATTGTATTTGTATGTTTTGCATTTGTATTGTGCAGGTAACGGATATCTAAGAAAAGGACAAAAACCAAGTCAAAACGGACAAAACCGAGCACGAAATGGAAAAGCGTGAGAAGTAAAAGTCAACCAAAGTCAAAGTCAAAGTCAACCCCGACAAAGTCAAAGTCAAAGGCGGAGCCGTAAAACAAAGAAATACTTAATGGGCCAACCCGCACCCATCTAATGGGCCGGGTCAGCCCATTAAGGTATTATATGAAGACTTAATAAGCCTTATACCTTTAAAAACCCAAAATCCATAACCGGCCCAAACCATGGCCCAAACACAACACTTAACAAGCCTATTGATAAGGCTGTTAAGTCTGTTAGTCCTTTAAGGACTATCCATGCAATCCCACCATACAACTTGAAGGGCTTAACTTGTTAAAACCACAAACTTATATCCCCACAAAGGACCATCATTGCAATCAAACAAAACACCTTGGAGGACCAATGTTGCCACTTCCCCAAAATCTTTACCCTGTATCCCAAACTAAACACCAAAACAGAACACCCCCTTTCCCGCCCTTTTTACCATTTTGGTGTCTCTTCTCTTCAACCTCTGGCACCTGCAACTCCATGACAAAACCCATTAAAACCCATCAAACCCCACCTTATAAACAGCCAAAGCCATGTTGGCAAAGGGTCAAGATCAAAAGCTTGGGGACTACTCAAATTCAATGGCCAAGATGAGCTCTTGGATCCTACTCACATAACAAGCACACCTGCAGGAGCTCTCACAAAGAAAGCACAAGACCTAGAATCTTCTTTGCTTTTATATAAATAGGCTCTTGTAAGCCCATATGAGGCATCTAGTTTTAATTTTTAGCTTATAATAGTTTAGTCTTAGCTTGTTGTAATTTCCTTTTAAAACTTGTACTCAGATTTAAAGTTTAATGAAAGTTAAGTTTATGAAATTTTTGTTTTTAAGTTAAAGTATTTTATGATTTTAAAACTGTTTTACAAGATCACAAAAGCTCTTTCTAACTTATATTCAAGCTGTTTGCTTAAACTATTCAAGCTTTTCCATAGCTTGAAGTGCTTAAGCCTATTTTACCAAAAATCACTTAAAAAAGCTCAAATGGATGATAAGCCAAAGAGGGGAGGGCTTATTGCTGTCACTAGCTTGTCTTTTGACAAGCTAGAGCTTGTAGATTAGCTTATTTATAAGCTTTTTGCCCTGTTTAAGCAAGGGCTTGGTAAGTTTCTAATTTTTCCAATTTTAGCTTATTTACTGTAGCATAGCTTATTGTGCTTAATTTCTACTTATTTATGCTTATTTATGCTTAATTGTGATGTTTAATGCTTATTATGCTTGTCTTGTAGGTTAGAAACCATTTGTGCAAGTTTTTCTAGAATCTGCCTTAAAATAGCTTATTAAGTAGCAATAGTGTAGCTTTTAATTTTGGCTTATTGGACTGTTTAAAACTTGCTCATTGTGTTCATATTAAGCTAATTAAAATCTGGTCTTAAGGGTTTGTTCATTAAAAATTAAGTTAACAAGTTTAAATTGGTAAAAATGTGCTTAAAGGGGTGTTTGGGACAGTAGGTCAAACGGGTTAAAATAGGTTTTTAAACCTTTTGGGTCATTCACCCAACTTTGATAAGCCTTATTTAGTTACTTTAAACAGCTTTTAAAAGTTTTCATAGTGTAAAATTCAGTTTTAAGGTATTTAGAAAACATGGTTTGAATTTATGAGCTTATAGCTCATTTTATCTGCTTGTTTGATTAAGCTTTTGAATCTTGTGCATTTGTGAAGTTTTTGTGTTTGTTTGAGTCCTAAAATCAATTAGAAACCCAAGTCTTAGGCCTGCATTGTTAGGATTGCATTTTGCCAAGTCTGTCATTTTTTTAACTAAGTGTTAAGAAAAAGAAGAAAATGCTTTTTCATTTGCTTTTTGTGGCTTTTTGTGAATTTCAAAATGCTTTTTGATTGATGATATGTGCTCTTTGGGGTCTAATCTTAATCTGTTTGAAGGTTATATACCCATAAGGATCTGTTTAAGTGCCTATTTTTAAGCTCAAAAGTTGTGTTTTGTTAAGATTGCAAAATTTTTTCTAAGTGTTGAATTCTTTGTTGAAATAGCTTTTCATAAGTCCTTTTAACGGCTTATTTGAATTTTAAACTCTTTTCTAATTGTTGATTTAAGTAGCTTTTTGGCCAAGCTTTTTAGTGGTATAAGCCACTAAGCCATAAGGATCTGTTTGCTAGCTTATTTTTAAGCTAGAAAAGTCCTTATTGGCTTTTTGATTAACAGTTTTTGGCCAAAAGCTCTTTTGCTTATTTTAGCTTATCTGCTTATTGCAATTGCTTATTTAGGTTTAATTTAGCTTATTAGGTTGTGTAAGCCATTTTTAACTTTATTTCCCTTAGTTTAAGAGCTTATTTAAGCTTATTAAAGAAAATTTTCTCAATATTTTTTATAAAAATGTGTAAATATTCGAAAAAATATATACGAAAAAAATTCGAACTTTACACATTTTATAAAAAATATCGAGAAAATTTTTTAAAAAAAATCGAAAAAAAAAAATTATATAACCACAATCTAAAACAAATTTTACGAAAAAAATAAGTTTTAGAAAAAAGTTTTCAAAATTTTTTTTCAAAAAACAAATGTATCGAAAAAATATATATTTTCGAAAAATTTGTAAAAATTTCAAATTTATTCAAAAATAAAAAAATTTCAAAATTTTTTATAAAAATGTGTAAAAATTTTCGAAAAAAAAATCGAAACATAAAAAATTTTCGAGGAAAAAGAAGTTTAGATAAAAAAATTTCAAATTTTTTTTTTTCGAAAAAAATTGTTCGAAAGAAAAATTTTTCGAAAAAAAGAAAAATATATTAAAACCACAGGGACGCTTTTTGAAACTTCCTCAAACGATCGTTAGCTAAATTGACTAACGTTGCACATATAACTAACGGTAAAAAACGTTTGTTCAAGTTGAAAAATAATTTGAAAGAACATTGTGGATAACGGATAATAAAAAATAAATGTTTCATTGGGTAATTTCAAGAAAGTACGTTGGTATTCTATGGCTTTTACCCGAAAAACATCTCAAAGAATGTCACTAATTACAATGTAAATTTATGAAGGTTTTAAACTAATGAACCACAAACAAATAATATGAGAATGAATAATTTTAAATTCAAACACTTGAATTTGAACTAATAAATTAAGTGTCAAAATTTACAAACAATAAGGGTTATCGAATAAAATTAGAACAAATTCTCAATTTACAATAAAATTATTTTGGTTTCAACAAAGAATTCATTCTCACTAGTGATTCATAACCTTCTGAATAGCAAGTCATTAGAATCCTTGATATTCACTTAACACACGCTTTTAACATTTGTGACAAAACTCTTCAAAGAACTCTTGAACATAAAACATTTTCTAAGACATTGTTTCATTATAGAAATACTAGTTTCAAGGCCCGCCCGTTGGGCGGGGAGCTTTAAGGTATTGTTGGAAGAAACATTTATATTTTGATACTTGAAACAAATGTTTGAATTTCAAGATCAGAGACTTGGTACAAAATCCCCTCAAACTATAAAACTATAACAATAACTAAATGCACCAAGTGGAGGTGGTGGTGCCCAATGCTCCAATTGTCCACCCCCCCCCCCCCCCAAAAAAAATTTGTGGGGAAAAAAAAAAAAAAAACAAAACCCCAGATACCCTCAGGAAAGAGAGAAGAAGACTATAAGCTTAACATAATCCAGGAAACACAATTAATCAGAATACATAAAGAAAGTGTCGTTGATCAACCAAATTGTTTTTAACTTTTAAACTGATATAACAACTTCAAAGGTCTTTGAAACTGAAGATAACACTTTTGAGTTCAACCATACTTGCTTCTAAAAAATAATTCAAAAGAAGTAATGTAAACGTCTTATGTGTTTATTTGGTTACAAAAGGGATGATCTAATGGGTTGCGCAACATGTATTCTAGATACCGCATGTCAAAATACATGTTAACATAAAAGCATGAAACTTGCCATTGAATTACTGTTGAAACAAAAAGCATGAAAAAAGAAGTTAAAAATCTGGTTGTTTCTTGAAACTGCCATTGAATATTCGATTATATAAAATGGGACAGATAACAAAGTGTTTCAATAGAAACCTTGAGTACAAATAGGCAAGTTTCTATTGCATTATGAACCTGTCCAAAAACTAATTAAAAAATATAAAAGCTCAAAGAAATAGGATATGAACTTGCAATAGAAGTCAAAACAGATATTGCAACCAGTTCTTGCTGTATAGAAGTCTAGCAAAATCCCAGCATCAGTAGAAGTCTATCCGGTGTCATGGCAGCAATGTTACCTTGGTCGAGCTCGGATGCTGAATCCTGCATAAATTATACACAATGTTAACATTTGTCAATGTTGACCCTTTATAATTAGGGGGTGTTTGGAATTGATAACTTATTGAGAACAACTTATATCACCATCAAGGTAAACTTGTAATCTCAAAATTATTTCACCCTAAAATAAGCAGATAAGCAAGCACATTTTATTCAACATTGCTTATTTTTTATAAATATGCAGATAAACTAAAAATAAGAAAACCAAAACACTTCTTAGCGTGTACTTTGTTACCGGCAATAACGAAATCATACTACCACAATAGTTCAAAGATAATATGTAAAGAAGACTTGAGCTCATTTGTCTATACAGGTATAGATCACTCACCCCTGTTAAGGCTATATCACATTCTCATTTAGTGTATCAGATTAAGAAGACTTAAGCTCATTTGTGTAATTTGACTTTGCATTTTAGCCAATAATGTACAAAACCTGAAGAGAAAAAAAGAATTAGCAAAAGGTGGGACGGATATTACCTACAATTGAAGAGTGAAGAAAAAAGTTCTTCATAATCTCACCTGATGTTGCATAGATCAACTTTGTGTCACCTTCTTCTACATGTGAATAAATGACACGTCTTATGAGAAGACTGCAGCAGGAAGATAAGAAGTCGAGGTTTCATCTTAGGAAGGGTAAAACCTAGAGTGAAACCTCTTCCCGCAATGACAACACACCATATCAATTGATGTGCAATAAGGTACAACAAACACCTTTAATAGATACGATACATTTTTTACCATGATTTATGAAGAGTCATGATAGAGTAAGCTCGTCGTTCACTACCCGATACGCGTAACAGATCTCGTTCATTACCAATAGCTTTAAATTATCATCTTAAAAACATACGTTAAATTTAGTTGGCTTTAACAACTGTGACCAATAAGTAATATAAAAAACATGCTTTTGCAAATGTTTGGAAAATAAGAAAGCCAACCAACATATGGGCATCCTCATGTTTTAGCATGATACTCAATATAGACTTTTGAAGACAGGCATACTATCCCCAAGGTACTGGTGTGGTGGTGTAATATTAACAAAAAAAACACATAGTTTGGGGGTCATACTATAAACTACACACATAGTTTGGGGGTCATACTACAAACTATAGAGCTAAAAGCACTCAAGAATTTGCACATATGAAGTAATACTTATATACAACTCGCAATTAAGCATGAATCCTCCAATAGACTACTACAAAAGGAATTATGACCATTAACTGACACCAAGAATGTACACAATGGGTAGGCATTCAAATGTAATTCAAAGAATATCTGATTGGTTTAGGTTCTTTGCAAGGAAAATAATCGCCCTACTTTTTAGTTACCTCAATTAGAGTAACATGAAATATAGTTTGCAATATACATTATGAGCTACAACTTGCATTTGTTACCTTAAATTAGCAGTGATTATCAACCTTTGTTACCTCATACTTTTTAAGGAATACTGTAACACCCCTATTTTGATAAATATAGTAGCAAAAGCTAATCTGGGGTATTACTTCATGAATCAAAGGCACAATCATAGAAAACGACTCAAAAGAGACGTTTTTAAAAGATACATTATCATTCATTTAAAATAAGAGTTTTACAAAGACAGGTCCCAAAATCTAGTTACATACAATGTGAATGATAACAAGTTTTAGCCATCTTCAAGTCCATGCCACTCCGTGCCATAAGTTGCTCAATTACTTGAGATAAACATGCTAAAAAGGGTCAATACAAAGGTTGAGTGAAATTCATAGGTTTGAAATGTAATAGTTGAATACAAGTCATCATAAGTAATTTAGAAAAACAGTTGATATAGAAATGCGTTATAGTTGATATTGGGTTACGTTGTTATACATCTGTTATTAGTAATAATTGCAATGAATACAATTATTATGGGAAAATGGTATTGCATGTATAATTATCATGGAGAACGTTATTATCCTGGAGAACAGTATTATCATAGAGAATAATATTATCACCTTAAACTCATGAATCACATAAAAAGATATTAAAGAGATATTGAGAGATACTACCCAAAGAGGTATTTGAAGAGATATTAGGAGATACTACCCAAAGAGACATTAAAGAAATATTGGGAGATACTACCCAAATAGATATTAAAGAAATATTAGGAGATACTACCCAAATAGATATTGAAGAGATATTGGGAGATACTACCCAAATAGACATTAAAGAGATATTGGGAGATACTACCCAAATAGATATTGAAGAGATATTAGGAGATACTACCCAAATAGATATTAAAGAGATATTGGGAGATACTACCCAAAGACATATGTAGGAGCTAGATACTGAAGTGGGAGGTCTATGGGATGAGTTGGGAGGTCTATGAAGTAGATTGAAGGTGTGGACATCACAAATGCTTGTCGTGATTGTTTTAGGCTACAAGCGGCTCATGTGGCTTCAATTTGGACCAAAGGAATGATGGAGCAGGTGCATAAGCTGCTTAGGAGGCATGTGGGTGAGTCATGGAGGTGCTTGTGTGTTAATAAGTTCTTAAAATTGGTCAAAATGCAATGAAAATAGTCGCGGGTTCGATTTGGCTTATTAGGGATCTAGTTCTTTCTTTGGCCAATATTTCAAGTGCATTGATCAAGAAATGATTGAAACATGATCTTAAGGTTTGTATTAAGGCTTATCAATGAGATTATGCAATGTTGGGTAAAACGTCAAAAGTGATTAAGTTAGGCCGAAGTTTCATATAGGAAATATTAGGTTTCTAAGGTTTTCAAGGCAATAGATTTCATGTAATCTTGATCAAAGATGATAGAATACTGATCTTAGGTATTGTATAAAGGATTATCAATGAGGATTGATTGATGGTTTAAGTTAAAATGGGTTGAAAAGGAATGAGTAACCGCAAGTTCCCATTTAGGGATGTATGGATTATAGGTTTTTCTAGTTTTCAATCTTTTTTGTAACATTGGCCAAGAAAGTATCGATAATGATTGTAAACTTATATCATGATTATACAATGCACTTGTTGATTGTGGATGATTAAAATGATTAGAAACGAGTAAACGGGTCAAATGATCCATTTTGGTACGTTTAGGGTTTCTCGGATTCATTTTACGTATAAATGGAATGAAATGATGATGAAATAGGATTAACATGGTAGTAAAATAAGTTACTACAATTTATTTGAGTGTTGGTTAAGGTTTAAAACGGATAAAAATCGATAAACGGGTCATGGTTTACTATTTAGCTCGGGTTAGGGTTTCTAATCTTGGTTTCTTTTAATTTTATGAAATGAGAATGAATATGTATTGTAAATGAAGTATATGACTGGCTTGTAACTTGTACTTGATAGATTGTACAAGATTCCTTGGAAAAACGAACGTGAAATGGCTATTGTGCATTAATGATTTGTACATTATGCTTTAAAGGACTTGTACCTTATTCTGGAGGGAAGATGTATTCAAATGAGATGTTATATTACTTATACATGAGCTTTAGTAGCTTTTACATTCGCTTTAGATATTAACCTTTCATGAAATTAGGGTTTAGAGGTATATGATAACGGTTTAAAGCCCGTTTAGATATAACGTTGCGAATGGTACATTATATGATTAATGTACTTTGTAATAATGATATGATGATATTGACTTGACATGTTATGATGTTTGATTGACATATATGTTGATTGGATGGTCATAGATAGGTTGCGTGAGCTCGTCTACTTTAGTTATGCAAGTTACATTGCATATTGAGATATCCTCAATGCAAGTAATATAATAAAGCAAAAAATTTCCCCGAACAATTGTGGTCATAAAAAAATAGGTTAATTTTGCATTGATGAAAATTTCAGGTTGTTATAGTCTCCACCCCTTAAAAAAATCTCATCCCGAGATTTAGTTTAAAGTTGTAGTGGTATTGTTTGGGAATATATGTAGGTACTGGGCATGAATTTGATCTTTATGTTAGGCTAATCAAGGTCATAAGTTCACGTGTGTGTTGCTTAATAAATATGTGCCATAATTATAATTGCCTCCTTTCACACGTCTACTTATTTTCAAGACCACACCTCTTGATGACAACCAATAGAATTTCTCCAAATCTTAATATATCTTGTCAGAACCTGGGTGGATAGAATACTTCGATTTATGGGACCTGTGGGTTATGGGCCTACCACACTTCTGCTGCGCCACTCTGATCGTAAAGAATCGTTATCCATTAACCTTTAAAAGTCAACATCGAATAAGAATGCTATCATAAGTCTTTGTCAAAACTTTCATACCTAGTGGTATTGAAATCATTTGACATTGTATAGATTCTTGTATGTTTCCTTGTTATTACGTTAGAGGATATAACGGAAAATTTTAGAATACGGAGATCATCATGAAAAGGTAAGATAGATAGTGAGGATAAAAGATCTTTAGTTATATAGTGTTCCTATACCTTCCAATGATCCACCTCTTAGTGGTGAGGATATCATGCAACTATCTGAATTGATGATTTTATGTACTAACTTGCAAAAACAGGTTCTTGATTTAGAGAAGGCAAAGGATGCTCAAGCAAAGGAGATTGCTGCTTTAAAGAAAAGGGTCCAGAAGTTGGAAAGACAAAAGAAATCCAGGACTACAGGCTTAAAAAGACTAAAGAAAGTTGGTATGTCTAGAAGAGTTGAATCCTCTAAAGATACAGATAGTTTGGGTGATCATGAAGATGCATCCAAACAGGGGAGGAGTTTAGAAGACATTGATAAGGATGCTGTGTAACACCCCCATTTTGATAAATATAGCCTCGGAAGCTAATCTGGGGTATTACTTCATAGTATAACAGTCATAATCATAGAAAACGACTCAAAAGAGATGTCTTTGAAAAGTTTGTTATCATTCATTTATTTGTCATAGTTTTTATAAAAGCAGGTCCCAAAATCTAGAAACATAAAGTATGAATGATAACAAGTTTTAGCCATCTTCAAGTCTATGCCACTCCGTGCCATAAGTTGCTCAATTTACCTGAGATAAACATGCTAAAAGAGATCAACACAATGGTTGAGTGAAATTCATAGGTTTATGATAAATAGTTTGAAAACAAGTAATAGTATGTGGTAATAGTTGTAGTATAGGTACAATTATCATGGAACACGGTTGAATGCAAGTTTAATAGTGAGTGGGTTACGTTGTTATACACCCATAATTGGTAATAATTGTATGCATGAAGAATTATCACAGAAAACAGTATTATCATAGAGAACAATATTATCGCATATTTAAATTTAATAGAACCATGGGCCTTTACCAGAAGATATACTAGGAGTCATTACCCGAATACATACTAGGAGTCATTAATCGAAGACATACTGGGAGTCATTACCCGAAGACATACTGGGAGTCATTACCCGAAGACATACTGGGAGTCATTACCCGAAGACATACTTTCATGAATTTAGGCATTATTATATCTGAATAGCATACAGTTGGAGAAATACTTATAGCCATAGTTTGTAGCATGAATCCCTCACGGTATTTAGAAAATATGTAATAGTAGGACTAAAATCTCACGTATCAGAATAGTGTATAGTTGAGCATAAAAATAGTTGAGCATGTATGAAAACATTTGACCATGTATCCCCTCGCGGGGTTATGTAAATAAGTAAAAGCGAGGCTATGAACTCACAATATTGGTTTTAAGTACTTGAGTATAAAAATAATTGAGCATGTATCTCACCCCAAAACAGTTGAAAGTAGGAGCTATAAATCTCACTAAGTCTTTAAAAAGTAATCACATTGTTATAAGATAAACGAGTATGTAAAAGAGTTTGTAAACAAGCATGTATCCCCCTCGCGGGTTTATAAAACATTTGAAAGATTGAAAAGCAAGGCTACGAACTCACCTGATAGGTAGTTGTAATAAATATTCCAAAATGAAAGCTGATGACCTTATCACAATCTTAACAGGGAAGGTTGATATAGCAAAATGATAGTAAACAGCCACGTCACGCAACCTGAGTAAATATGTCAAGTCTTAGGAAGATTGTACTCTAGAACTTTGGTTCTAAGAGTTTAATATTGTTATGAGTTTGATTGGAGATTTTGGAATTATTGTATCACCGTTCGGGCCATCATAATTCAGAGGTCATTCAGTAAACGTTTGAGGAGCTAGGGCACTTTAAATCGTAAACCCAACAACTCAGTCAGAACGTAATACCAAGATGAAACCCCTTAATATGAAGCTCCCTAGTATTGTGGTACGATATAGATTCGGGACAGGATTTTTAAAAGCATATCGATGATGAATTATATAATAGTTATAACATAATCGGTTATAAGCGTTTTGTTCAATAATTGGAAATGATAAGCACGTCAAGCGTTAATTAAAGTTATGTTTTATAAGGTTTTGAACACATTTTTATACTTTTTCAAAATGTTACATTTTCGACCCTTAAGAATGAAAAATAGCAAAATATACCCTTGGAGTTTTCACTTTTACAAGTTTGGTCCTTCTAGTTTAAAAGATGTACAAAGTAAACCTTGTACTTTGGAAAGTGACATAATAGACCCCTATAGTTATAACTTTGATAAAAGGACATTTTCAGCCCTTTTAGTTATAAGTTTCAGAAAGTTACAATATATACCCTTTTGCATGAAAAATGTATTGTTTTTAGTCCAAAATCCATAATAATGATATTTTTCAGTATGAAAAGTAATTTGCAGGTTATAGCTTATTAATATAAGCTAAAATATGAAGGTTTAACGTAACAAAAGTTCAGATTAACGACTCGTTAAATATTAAATAAGTAAGTGTAAAATTGTTGCGGTTGTCGTAAGGGACTTCTACAAGAAGTTTTACAACTCCCTAGTTAGTGTACCTAATCATTGTAGTGCATTATAGGCAAGACTCGGGGGTTGTTATCGTTCTCTAGGGGAATAAGTTGGGAAGGCTTGATCACGGTCTAACAAATCCCAAGTGGAGGTGTTTCCTCAATAGAAAGATGATTTAATTCTCGTCGCGATGGTGTATTTTTTGTCGTTTGACGATTTACCGTTTGCAAGATATTTTAATTTTAAAAAAGAGGTGGAAAGTGGGTTTTTTTAAATTAATAAAAAAATGGGTGGCTATGATTGGTCCATTGGATCTTTGATAAATATTGGATCTACATTGATCTCATCTCTAGGGTGGTATTTTCATCTAAAGTTGCAAGACTTATTTTATCTTACGGTTTATTTCCTAGTTTCATCACATATAAGCCTCTTTTTCTAATTCCTCTACCTATGACTTTTTCGTCTTTAATTATTTCGCTATCATGTTCGGTAAATATTACTTTGTACTTATTATCACATATTTGACCAACACTTAGCAAGTTAAATTTTAGATTATCTACGTGCTTAACATTTTTGGTAATGAAGGAGTCATGAGAAATCGTACCTTTGCCTATGATGTTACCACGTAGATTACTTCCAAAAATAACGTTACCTCCGTTGTATGCTTTGTATGTTGAGAATAGCTTTCGGTTACCAGTCATGTGTTTTGAGCATCCACTATCTTTAATCTATTTTTTGGGCTCCAAATTAATTCCCAAGCATATCTCATTAGACGTTTGAGCTACGAGAAAAGTTTTGTCTTTTCTTCCTCATCTTCACCACTATCGCTCCATGTTCCTCCGACAAAAGCCCTTTGGTTCTTCCTTCTTGGTGGCTTTGGGTATTCTCCGATGAGGTGATTTGGATCTCCGCATCTAAAATATTTTCTTTTGCTTTTACCATTTTTGTCATCTTTACTTCTTTGGAACAACTTTATTTCATTACGTGGTTGTCTTGCAAACCTCCCTCATATTTTGAAAAACTTCTTGAAGTATCTCACGGCCATAGCATACTCTTCATCTTTACTATCGGATGTTGAACTTTCTTCATCACTAGATTCCTTTTTAGCCTTCAAAGTGAGTGATCTACTTTGGTCTCTTTTGCCTTTGACCATTTTGGAATTCTTCTTTATTATCACTTCATATACTTTCAAGTTGCCGATAAGTTCATCGAGTGATAGTGATATCAAATCCTTCGACTCTTCAATAGCCGTGACTTTTGCGTGCCATTTAGGATAAAGTGCCCTAAGAAATTTCCTAATATAGTTCTTGCTAAAAAAAACCTTCATCAAGTGTTTTTAGACTAGTAATGATAGTGTTAAATCTAGCAAAAGCATTATCTATCGATTCCTCTTCTGGAATCGTAAATTATTCATATTGTTAAACAAGAAGATCTATTTTGTTATCCTTGACTTGACTATTACCTTGGCGAGTGATTAATAAAGTATCCCAAATTTCTTTTGCGGTTTTATACATAAAAATTCTTTCGTATTCTTTACATGGCGTGGCAAAGCATTATAAATTACCATTTTAGCTTCATTATTTTTAGCGAGTTTCTTTTTAAGATCATCGATTTGTTTGTCAAATGGTACAATTTCATCCTTTTTAGTTTTGAGATTATTTTGAATAAGAGGAAAATCACCATAGGTAATAACATGCCAAAGATCTAGATCTTTTGATTTCACATAAGTTTCGAATATATTTTTCCAATAAATAAATCCATCACTTTCAAATAGTGGTGGTCTTTGCATAGATTTCCCTTCTAAATATTTTTCCGATTCCATAGATCGATTCAAGTTTTAAAATATAGTTTATTTTAAAAATCTTGTTTGGCGTGGCTTCTGATACCAATTGTGGAAACTAGAAGGGGGGGGGGGTGATGAGGGTTGAATGGGGGGGGGAGGGCGGGGTGGTGAAAATGGGGGGGGGGGGTTGGGGGGGGGGGGGGGATGTGAGGTGCGTTGATGATGAGGGGGGCGAGGTGGGGGGTGGTGGTGTGAATAGTTTACCTCGCTTTATTTTTAAATTAATGTGACCTTTGTTTGCAAAAGGTTAGATTAGATTTTATGTGATCTCAATGTACACATAATATAAACAATCTAGTTAAGTAAATAAATGACAATAAGTAATAATGTAAATTTGTAAGACAAGAGATAAGAGTTAGAAAGATCAAACCACAACACACGGATTTATAATGGTTCAGTAACGAAGCTCCTCTTTGACCTACTCCACTCCTCGAGTACCCAACTCAAGAGTTCTCTTCACTATGTCAACAAACTCCCCTTAGGCAGAGAAAACCATACACAAGTAGCTTATAACAATTTATGACACTAAGCTAAATGTTGAGTCATAATCTTAGCTAGAACCAATATACCACACGCTTGTATTTTGAGGCCTAAAATACTAAACACACTAACAAGATATCACTTTACCTAAACACTAACATGATCAAGCCGATCTAACTATTACACATAATCACAAGAGATATAGATGAATTACAAGATACTACATAATCGTAACTATGTTATGTGAACACCAACTAAGCTATAATACTTCTTGACTTGATGACTAGAAGTATTCTTCTCTTGCACTTGAGGATCTAAGCTTGATTCACATGGAAACAAATTCTTAAGATTAAATGATCAAAGGATTATAGGAGATGTATAAACTGATTTTAGACAGAAAAAATGAGTACAAAAGGTGAAAAATCTGTGGAGAACAGTCCAGTATTTATAGGCAAAGCTGTGAGCATTTTTACATGGATGGCCCTCTTATAACTAAAGGGGCCACCCTTTCCTATAAGGGGGACACCCATAGCAGGACGCTCCCATTTTTGTTTTTTCCAGTGGAGGTGTTTCCTGGATCAGTTTTATCTATTTTTAGATGGAAAATTTGAATTCAAAATATTTATTTTAAATAAAACATTTTTTGTAAATACCAAAAATGTTTTGTATAAGTTTTAAAAATGTTTGTTACATTTTATAAAAATGTAAGGTTTAAAAAAAAAAAATTCCTTTGCTCACAAATAAATTAAGCATTTATATATTCATACCTTTAAGTGATTAATTTTAGAAATGAAAATTTACGACTAATTACTTGTATACGTTTAATTTTACGTAGAGCGTTTTTAAATTTTGTGATTATCAAAACGTAGAGAAGTCGAAAACCATGGTTACCAAAAAAAATGTAGAGAAGTCGAAAAATCTCAATAACGTTTTTAGGCATTATTTTTATCAACACTATTTACTTAAATCTATAAACTCACCAACTTTATGTTGACACTTTTAAGCATATATTCTCAAGTGCTTAATCTCGTAAGGACATTTATGGAATCATTGGAGTCTGCATCATCATGGCTCATCTCATGGATTTTTACGTGCATTCAAATTATTCTCGTTGTATTTTATCAATTTATGACTTATCTTGATGCAATACCTTTGAGACCGGTTGTCTAAAACTTATTTCAGTTTTATGTATCAGCGAGAGTATTTTTAAACGACTCGTGTAGAGGTCTTTCTCTTTATCTTTTGCTTGTGTATTATGAAGTCACCACCCCCGATTACCTTTCCACTGCGACATTTTGGTGGTGTGACAATATGAGGATCCATCAAATATGCATGAGTTTTACCAACAACATCGCTCAACTGATAAATGGACGAAGAATCATCCAATAGAACAAGTGATTGGTGACCCTTCCAAGCCTGTAATGACAAGAAGTATACTCTATATAGATGATGAGATGTGCATGTATGCATTAACAATGAGTACTACAGAACCCGAAAACATCAAGGAAGCTATACTTGATCATAACTAGATAGAATCAATGCAAGATGAGCTAAACAAATTTAAAAGATTAGATATTTGGGAACTTGTTGAAAGACCTATTAAAAGAAATAGATCGGGGTAAAATGGCTTTGGAAAAACAAGACAGATGCTGAAAACTCGGTTATTCAGAACAAGTCTCGTTTAGTCGCCAAAGGTTATCATCAAGAAGAGGGAATAGACTTTGAGGAATCATTTGCTCATGTTACACGACTCGAAGCTGTCTGAATGTTCGTGGCATACACGGTTCACAAGAACTTTACTATCTACCAGATGGATGTCAAGACTACATTCCTCAATGGACCACTGAAAGAAGAAGTTTTTGTAAGTCAGCCTGACGGAATTGTAGATCCAGACTTTCCTAATCACTTTTATCGTGTTAAGAAAGCTCTATACGATCTCAACAAGCCCCCAGAGAATGGTATGACAAGCTTTCTTCATTCTTGATTGAACACTACTTCACAAAAGGTATTTGTTAATCCGACTTTGTTCACAAGAAGACATGGGAATGACATTTTACTTGTTTAAATATATGTAGATAACATATTTTTTAGTTCAACAAATCCGGTTTTCACAAAAAGATTTGCAAAACTTATGAAAGCTAATTTTAAAATATCAATGATGGGTGAGATGAAGTTCTTTCTTGGATTACAGAGTCATCAATCATCCCATGGAATCTTCATAAGTCAATCACAATATACTTTGGAGATTCTTAAGAAACATGGTATGGATGGATGTGATTCCATTTGTACACCAATGGCTACTGCCCAAACTGACGCAGATTTACAAGGTACCCCAAATGATCCGACCAAATATCGTAGTATGATTGGGGGACTTATGTATCTGACTGCAAGTCGACCAGATATTGCCTTTGCAACATTTGTTTGTGCGCGTTATCAGGCACGCCCTATAGAAAAACACCTCAAAGAGGTCAAGCGGATCTTTCATTACCTCAAACACACCATTAACATGGGTTTGTGATACTCGAAGGATTTTGGCTTTGAACTAATTGCATATTCAGATTCAGATCATGCAGGGTGTCATGATGATTACAAAAGCACATCAAGAAGAATACAATTTCTAGGAAACAAGCTAGTCAGTTGGTCGTCTAAAAAACAAGATTGTACAACAATGTCCACTACAAAAGCAGAGTACGTATCTTTGTCTGCATGCTGTGCATAAGTCATTTGGATAAGGACGCAACTGCTAGATTATGGATATCGTTACACCAAGAGTCCAATGTACTGCGATTCAAAGAGCGCTATCGCCATTTCATGCAATTCGGTACAACATTCGCGTACTGATGTGCTGTCGTGTAGGTTCAATTATTTAATTATCAAGTTTTACATTTATATTTAGCCGACAAACCTAAAACAACACTTTAACGGGCAGTGTACCCGGTCAAGATGGAGTTTCGCGGTAAGTAGGGTGTCGAACACTAAGAGTGAAACATTAATCCTATATTCTATCAGTATTTTAATTAGTTCTAATTAGTCTATTTACTGGTTAAACCTATGCTATATACGTTGTCTAATGATATGGGGGAGGTTTCGGCCAGAGAGACTGGCATAGGTTTGGTGGTGACAAATATCAATTCAATATACAATAAACACAACAGAAGAAAATAAGAAAATAGAAAAGCAGTACAAGCCAAATAATAGAAAACTGTATTAGCCATATTAAATCAAGTTCAATGTCGGTTTATTTGTTTTAATGCAATGATTTACTTATCTAGAAGCGGCATATCATTCTTAAGAATTAGGCGGGACATCATCCTAAGACCTGGACACGATTAATCCTGTCATAATTAACGCATCCGCATAAAGCACCCTTTAGTTTAATTATAATCTATCTTAGGGAATCAAAGTAGTGGTGATCCTGTTAAAACCCTAGCCCAATGGGACTTTACCTACTTATTGCTTGATGGTGTTTTATATACTGGTAGTCCACTATTCAAATCTTTATTAGTTAATTAAGAGCATGATTGCTGAAACATAAACGGGTCACCAACCGGTCCAACTAAGCTCATAATTCAAAGACAAGGACAGAACGTTATTTGTGATCCTATCGGTCCAGTAATATAAAACACGATATGGAGAGCTATCCCGATATCTAGATTACTTTTTTAGTATCACTAGACCCAGTTGAATGATAGGTCGCATATTCAAACACATAAACAAGTTTAAGGTGATAACATAATTAAACAATCAATGATAAATTAAGAATTCAATTTTAAAACAAACCAAACATTGAACTTTCATTAAGATGGCTAATACCCGAGGGTATTAGCCCACAACCATTGTAATTATACAAGCATAATCAAACAAATGAAATCGAACGATTAAGAGAGTAAAAATTACACGATGTCTTCTATGGATTCGTGATCAATGCTTGAGCTTGGTGGTTGATCTTCTCTTCTAAAATTCGTCTTCAATGAGTATGGTATATAAAATGTGATATTGCACACTGAAAACTCGGTTTTGAGTCTTCTATTTATAATGTCTGAAAAAGACTCGATACGTTGTATCTAGCTAGGTCGATACGGCGTATTGGGCTGGATTCCTTGGAGTGTGCGCTACGTTCTCAATCAATCAATGATATCTTTCCTAATTTACTTTATTTACTGTATCTTCGAATAGTTATCTTTATGGATACGGCCGGCGTATGTAAACAGAAGGGATACACCGTATTGGGAATTGGTCAGACGTGTTTTCTTGTGAAGTCAGGCGCTGATACGTCGTATTGGTCAGAAATTAGTACTCTTTAAATATCTTTGTTTTAGCTCCAAATTATGCGCCTTTTAGCTTGAAGTACTCTATAATTACTGCAAATAATAAATATAAGCAATTAAGTACCAATTCTTGCAATAATTATATAAAATGGGTAATTTATACGGGATAAATGATGCTATAAAATGGACGTTATTTGATGTCATCAAATATCCCTCACTTGAATCCTACTTGTCCTCAAGTAGACTTTAGAGAAGTTTTGAAAATGTGTCCCAACCGAAGTTAAGGATTTTTCCGTTTAAGCATCGTTTTGTTCTAATCACCTGTACATAACCAAGCTCCTCATGAAATATGGAAATAAAAACACTTAGATCATTCAACTAATCAAGCGTGCAACATTTAATTGGTACGCTCATTTGCTCGGTCGTGATTAGTTTTCTATCATAAGCTTGGCAAGGATACACATCTCCACCACTAAAGCTAAGGAGAAACAAGTCAAAAGATAAATTGGGTTAAGAAGGCTTAGGGTTGATCATTCAACAGTCTTTCACCATAAGGACCACATCAACAAGGCAGCTGTATTGTACATACACGGCCGTAACGATGTAATAGACATATACAATCCAATCACATCCCTGTTCATGTTTAACCAGCGGTTAGGATGAAGAATGATATAGGGTGGGAGCTTCTAACTTTTACCAAAAGTCGTCATCTAACAAGGCAGCTGAGAGATGCATACATGGTCGTAACGACGGAATATACATGCATGCTCGTACAAGTCCTCGTTCGAGTAGACACTAAGGTTAGTTGCTAGGAAAGGGAAGTAAAATGGGTGTTAAACAAAATTTACGAAACAAATAGATTAAGCCAACAAATAAGGTACGGTTGCTAGTAACTTTCCCCTGACCGTTCCATGACAAAGACTCGAACATATAGACAAATGCCTCGATCACAGAAATGACAAAGACAACCTAAGTTGGCGTTCCCATAATGGTCAACTTCCCTTACATCCCGATCTTTACATACTTTTACATAATAAGTGGTGATATCGGCTACTTTTTACAAGACTTTACACCATTGATTTTTGTAACGTATCAACGAATAATCGATCCTTCCAAGTAATTCCTTCGGTATAAGCTTCTTTTGAACCGACTATTTTTCTTCCTTCTCTTTTTTTTGCTTTTTCCATTTTTTTTGTTTTTTACAATACATCATAAATCTAGGTTTTATCTCACCGTCTTCACTATCATAATTCGTCCGGATAATCTTTTCCTTGTAACACTTCTTCTTCGGACATGATTCATAATCACGAAAGTAGCAAAACTTACGAGCTACATATTTTTCCCATTGCATTGTGTAATTTCCCGACCATTACAGAGATAGAAAAATTTCACTTTGACACTGGAAATACAAAACTTTACACGAAAGCAACTAGCAACATTGATTAAAATAGGCTTAATCTACACGGTAGGCTAAGGTGCAAAGGTGTAACGAAACATATAATATGGTGTAGAAAAAAAGGAATGGCTCAACAGGTTGTTCTAGGGGATTTTAATCTAAAAATGAGAGTAAACAAAGGGTTACACAGGAGTTAACTAACCGGTGTAGTTAGTTATTTTTACGACTGTAAACTATTTGGTTTAATCCTAGAAATTTATCAGTTGAACATGTTCCTCCATCTAAATCCATAGTACTAATCATTGCGGTCTCGAGTGATATACCAGGCCAAGTTCTAAAGTCCACTACATCACCGACACACTCATAATTTTGTGGATTTTTTAGGTAAACAATCGGAAACAGAATAGGCTTAATTCTCACAATATGTATCAAGGGTTATAGTGCGCTAGGTAATGTAACTAGTGATTTTTACAAAAGTCATGCTATTTTTTTTAAATTTGGCCTATTTTTAAGCACTTTGCATGTTATTTTGTAAAAAAGAAGACAAGTACGTTCTAATTATCCACCCCTCACTTAAATTATACAACGTCCTCGTTGTATAGATAAAACAATTAAATTATAAGGGAAAATAAAATTAGAACGGAAAACTCCCTGATGTTTTGCTCGTGATAATTCTCCAAGATGAGTTCTTGAGCAAAAAGTGTGTTGACTAGGGCTTCAGAATGCCCGGATAAGTTTAACACATGTCTTTTTCAAAATATACCATATCATAGTTTCAGCAAGGTCTCGCATAAAAGATTAGAAGACAAGTGCAATTTCTATCTCGCTACAATGGTACAAGAAAACAATTAAACACATAACTGTACATGGATCAATACGCCGTATCCCAAACCCTAGGATACGCCGTATGGTTCCTGTAAAAATAATTAAAAACTAAAAATTAAATATTTAGTTTTTAAAACTGATAACGTCCAGACACGTCTATACGCCGTATCCAGAGGAGTTCGATATGCCGTATAGAGTGTCTTAGAAGAGAGACTCGTGCAACAAACAATTAAAATACGATAAACAATTAAAATGACCGGGTTGTCTCTCGGGAAGCACTTTTGTTTCAACTGGTCTTTAAGTTAGACCTTTTTCTTCCCCCTTTATTCATCATCAATTCGCTCACACTCGTCCCCATGTGCGAATTTCTTCATAATCATTTGGCATTATGCGTACTTCTTGCAAAATTTCATGCCGAGCACAACGTCTTTTGTTATATCATCACCGTCAATGATGGTAAAACTTGTGACAATAGAATAACTTCCGACGAAAACAGGTATATCGATCAAAGTTCCGGCATGACTCATCCCTTCATCCTTGTTCTTAATTATGGAATAATAAAAGCTTTTGGACATTAAGTTAATGGACAAGGAAGGGAGGAGGTCAGCGTTAACATACTTATACCCGATTACACAAGAAAATTTCATTTTATAAGAGTCGGTTTTAACAAAAGTTGGCTCAAAATGAACATCTCGATTCGTTTTAGGTTCTAAGGGTGTGTCTAAATCATTTAATTCTATGTAGTTACCATAAGTTGGGTCGAATGGTTCATCACCCTCTCCTATAAGCTTTGTTTTTGAATCAAGACTTCTTATCACAAAGACCCTTTTGATTATGCTAGTGGTGGGCTTAATACTTTTAAAAACAAGTTTTTCTTCCCCTACCCTTAAAGTAATTTTCCTTTTGAAGACATCAATCTTGGAACGGGCAGTTGACAAGAATGGTCGTCCGAGGATTAAAGGAACATCGTCATCCTCAGGTATGTCCAAGATGATAAAATCTATAGGGAAAATAAATTTGCCAATCCTTACTAGCACATTTTCGGCAATACCCCTTGGTTGTTTTATGGTTCGGTCAGCCAGTTCGATGGTCAACCAAGTGTGAGATAAAATTCCTAGACCATGGTTGGTGTAGGTAGAAAATGGCATAACGCTCACACTTGCTCCTAGGTCAACAAGGGCTTTATCAAAACAGATATTATGAATAAAACAAGGTAAAGTAAAGCTCCCTGGGTCTTTTTCTTTCTAAGGCAAGGTGTGATCATAAGCATCCAGAATCTTCACATCTTGTGCCTCTCTCCAATCATCACAGCCAAAGTTTTGCAGTCGTCTTAGGAAAGGGGCTGTTTCAGAAAATATGCTCCTATGCTGTATGCCTGATATGGCGTATGGACCACGTCCGATACGGCATATCTCAGAAAAATCAGCTTTAGCAGTTGAGATCGATTTAACTTGGTCTCGAGGGTTTGTCTCCGTAGAGCTGGGCAGGCTTCCAAACCCTCTTTCTTGCAAGACCTTGCTCATCTGTCCGATTTGTATTTCCAAGGTCTTAATTGAAGCTCCTTGATTTCTTATTGCTGCATCGGTAGAAGCTCAGATCTCTTTGATTATGTTCGAGTTTTCTTCATGTCTTTTAGCTGATTCTGCCATAAATTTGGTCAGTGATTCTTCCAGGCTTGGTCTTCGATCAGGATACGAAGAGTTTCCATTGTTTCGTTGGTAGAATCCTGGCCCTGCTGCTCTATATTGTCCTCCAGGTTGATAGGGTGCACCGAACTGTGTATAGTAAGCTTCTTCTAAAGTTTTTCCTTCTTCCTTTTGTGGACAATCCTTCGTATAGTGTGGTCCCTTGCATAGTTCGCATCCGACCTGAGCAGCGTACACTTTCTCATTTACTTTCTTTATTTCTCGTCCGAGATTGTTGAGTTGGGCTTGGATAGCAGCAAGCCCGTCAGAAGTTTCAGTACTTTTGGTCCTTGAAGATGTTCCATTGTGCCATTTCTGGGAGTATTCAGCCATTTCTTGGATGGCTATTTTAGCATCAGCGGCAGTTTTGGAAGGTATGGCACCCTTTGAGTCCAGAATTTGTCGAGTTGGAACATCGAGCCCATTATAAAACAAGATGACTTCCTGCATGTCGGTTAAGTAATGTTGAGGGCACTTCATCAGCAATTCTTTAAATCTTTCCCATGCACGAAAAAGGCTTTCATCGGGTTCCTGCTGGAAGTTGTTGATTTCCTCCATTTTCTTTGCGGTACGGGCAGGTGGACAGTATTTGTTTAGAAATTTAGTTTTAAGAACTTCCCAGGTTGTAATCGAGCCTCATGGTTGGTTCCTTAGTTATCTGCTTACGGCTTTAGTGAGGGATACAGGGAAGGCTCGAAGCATGATTTGATCTTGAGTTATTTTTGGGATGTGAAATAAGTCATCAATCTCTAGAACCTTCTTGATGTGCTCGTTTGCATCTTCTTGTTCTGAGCCACTAAAAGTATTGTCACGAAGTTCCTTAAGAAATTGCCCCTTCAATTCAAAGTGGGTGTCTTGGTTGATTGTGGGCCTAGTAATGCCCGGCCCGTAATCTCCTTGGGTTTTGCTCATTTACTGCTCTATTGTTTCTGTCATTGTTTCTCTTACTTCTTCCCCTGATTGTTCCTCGATGTCAAAAATGTGATCGAACTCTGGTGAATTTGATTCTACGAGACTTGGTGTATCGAAAAGCCTCCTTCTTGAGCGAATTTTTTTTCCTGGTTTTCAAAAGGTGAGAGTAGTTCCTTTGTAGAACTTCTTATCATGCACCACCTCAAACAAATGACAATAAATTAGTAGGATATGTCTTGATGAGAGAAATCAAATGTAGAATTGAAACAAATAGATTTTTGGTTTGCTACTGTATCAGTTGACAGATACGTCGTATTTAATTAATTGGAATACGCCCTATAGGCATGTACCAGTACGCCGTATTGAGTTAATAAAATACGCCATATTGTTTGGAAGAACAGATACGTCATTTATATTGTAAAACTCAATACGCTATTCTGGGTAGCAGGTTTGATACGTCGTATCCAACTAGTGGATACGGCGTATCAAGTGATCAGTCAGAATAGAATACTATTTAAAAACAATAAAATGAGGGAATTTAAATGAACAATTTAAGCACACAATGCGAATAAATACAAACAGAATTAAATAATAAGATTACACTAAACTAAACTAATTAATGGTTAGAAATACTAATAAGAATAAGGTTTAATTAATTCACTCCCCAGCAACAGCGCAAAAAACCTGATGTGCTATCGTGTAGGGTCAATTATTTGATTATCAAGTTTTACATTTATATTTAGTCGACAAACCTAAAAGAACAATTTAACGAGCAGTGTACCTGATCAAGATGGAGTTTCGCGGTAAGTAGGGTGTCGAACACTAAGAGTGAAACATTAATCCTAAATTCTATTAGTATTTTTGATTAGTTCTAATTAGTCTATTTACTGGTTAAACCTATGCTATATACGTTGTCTAATTATATGGGGGTTTTCAGCCTGAGAGACTGGCACAGGTTTGGTGGAGACAAGTATCAATTCAATAGACAATAAACACAAAAGAAGAAAATTAGAAGATAGAAAAGCGGTATAAGCCAAATGATAGAAAACTATATTAGCCATATTAAATCCAGTTCAATGTTGGTTTGTTTGTTTTAGTGCAATGATTTACTTATCTTAAAGCGGCATATCATTCTTAATACTTAGGTGGGACATCATCCTAAGACCTAGACACGATTAATCCTGTCACAATTAACGCATCCGCATAAAGCATTCTTTAGTTTAATTATAATCTATCTCAGGGAATAAAAGCAGTGGTGATCCTGTTAAAACCCTAGCCCAACAAGACTTTACCCACTTATTGTTTGACGGTGTTTTATATACTAGTAGTCCACTATTTAAATCTTTATCAGTTAATTAAGAGAATGATTGCTAAAACATAAACGGGTCACCTACCGGTCCATCTAAGCTCATAATTCAAAGACAAAGACAGAACGTTATTTGTGATGCTATCGGTCTAGTAATATAAAGCACGATATGGAGAGCTATCCCGGTATCTAGATTACTTGGTCCGTATCACTAGATCCAGTTGAATGATAGGTCGCATATTCAAACACATAAACAAGTGTGAGGCGATAAACATAATTAAAAAATCAATGATAAATTAAGAAATCAATTTTAAAAACAAACTAAACATTGAACTTTCATTAAGATGGCTAATACCCGAGCGTATTAGCCCACAACCATTGTAATTGTACAAGCGTAATCAAACAATGAAAATCGAACAATTAAGAGAGTAAAAATTACACGATGTCTTCTATGGATTCGTCATCAATGCTTGACCTTGGTGGTTGATCTTTTCTTCTAAAATTTGTCTTCAATGAGTATGGTATAAAGAATATGATATTGCACACTGAAAACTCATTTTTGACTCTTCTATTTATAGTGTCTGAAAAAGACTCGATACGCCGTATCTAGTAAGGTCGATACGGCGTATTGGGCTGGATTCCTTAGAGTGCGAGCTACGTTCTCAATCAATCAGTGATATTTTTCCCAATTTACTTTATTTACTGTATCTTTGAATAGTTATCTTCGTGGATACGGCGTATGGAAACATAAGGGATACACCGTATTGGAAATTGCTTAAACGTGTTTTCTTATGATGTCTTGGCGCGGATACGCCGTATCTCTTTCGGTGGATACGAAGTATGTAGTCATAAATCAACATTCTTCAAATATCTTTGTTTTAGCTCCAAATTATGTGCCTTTTAGCTTGTCTTCATAAAACACTCCTGGATTATTTCATTTATCAACTTTAAAGCATTTAAGTACCAAATAATGCAATAATTATATAAAAGTGGGCAAAATAGATGGGATAAATGATATAATAAAGTGACGTTATTTGACGTCATCAGCTTTTTATTAATTTTAATCATAAAGTAATTACATTTAATGCCATGTTATTATTTTAATGCAAAATATATAAAAGATAGACATGTATAACATTTAATGATTTTATATGTATTTTAGGTAGAGCCCATTTAGATTTATTGCTCAACAACATATGTGAGATGTTTATTAGTAAAATAGTTTGAGGTAGGGACAAGCCAGTTATTACACTTCTAGAGTACATTAGGGAATATTGCATGAAGAGAATAGTTAATGTACAAAGTGTTATTGATAAATGTGATGGTCTTTTTACCCCAACTACAACTAGAATCATGGAAGCCATTAAGAAAGAGACTCATTTTTTAAAGTGCAATGGAATGGAGGAATTAAGTATCAAGTATAAAGGGCTTGGGGCAATTTGTGTGTTGTAGATGAAGTGGCTATGACATGTTCATGTTGGAAATAGGAATTGACAGGGATTCATTGTAAGCATGTTGTTGGAACTTGTTGGAGTATGGATCTGAATAGATAGCAAGTAGGACCCTCAAAATCTTGGGTACATCCTTGTTATTGGATGACTACATGGAAGGAAATATACTCTCACAAAGTGGAACCAATTTCTAGGAGAAATCCACATGTCAAACAACACTTTTGCCATGAAATTATCATGCCTAGATAGACAGACCAAAGAAGAAAATAAAGAGGTCAAGACTTGAGGATGAACTATTTGTAAAAGATAGTAAACTGAGCAAGAGAGGAAGAATCATTACTTTTCGATCATGTGGAAACATTGGACACAATAAGTCAACATGCAAAGGACAAGGTCAACAATCAAGAATAGGTAGTTATTTGAGTTTCAATTTTTAACTATTTGTTTGCTTCAAATATCATGGAACAGTTTACAAGCTCTTTTGTAATGTAGGTGTCAACAATGCAAAAGCCAGTGGTAGTCCATCTGGGCAAGCAGAAGTTGCTATTGGTCAATATGGTTTAGGTGTTGTGATAACATCAAATAGTTAATACTTATAGTATCAAATTCCTGTGCAAATTACCGTATTTATATTGTTTTAATATGAATTCGGTACTTAATCCGTTCATATTTACATATTAAGGTTAATCAAGGCATTGGCACGAAATAACGCGAAAAATGAATGCTTCTAATGATGAAATACTCATGGAGTAATTTACTTATGATTTAGAGTTCATTATGGGAGGTTCATAAAGGAATCAAGTGGAGAAATAAAGCCGAAAGTTAAAGAAATGTTCATGAAATATCTTCAGAAAGGTGTTTTAGTATTTTGACCATAACTTCTTCATATGAGATTGGTTTGATTAGCACATCATACTTTCATTAGTAACATTGATTTTGATTGTATAAACATGATATTTGGCTAAACATTCCTTGTGTTACACTTATTACAAATTGATTATCATTGTGATTTGATTATCTAGTTTAATTCTAGTTCTTTTTGGTTTTCTTATTTGGTTGTCATACTTAATAGTGTGAGAAAATACTTGTTAGTAACCTCTAATTGGTGTTTATATGCCAAATGACTATAATACTTGGTACCGTGACTAGTAGGGCCAAGATCTCGGTTATTATGACCAATGGGACCAAAATTTCGCGATTATAGGTAGGTTTATGATTACCATTCGGGCCTAGCTATACCAACTAGAATGAGGGTTGAACATTATACTAGGGAATTGAATTATTGTGTTAGTAAAGGAGTAACTAGGTTAACGCGCCTTCTCCCCCTTGATTGAATCTCAACCAATTCATTTTAGCTTTCATTTCCAATTAGTTTAATCAGTTATTGAATCCAGTTTCAGAATCGTGGCAAATAAAACTTAGATTCTAGACTACCTATTAGCTCTTGAGAACGACCTCAGATTTACCAATCCTACACTATACATGATCGGGTTCTCTGCCTGTAAGTGCGATTGTATATCATAGGGAGTCGAGTACTATAAATTTAAAACATGATCTATTCAAGCAAAAATACGCATTAAGTTTTTGGCGCTGTTGTCGGGGAGCTAAATAGGTTTTGAATTTAAGTATTTGTAATAGTTTGTTTTTTTTTAATTTGGCATTTTTGTTTTTGTTCTTTTTATTCTTTGTTTTCTTTCCTTGTTCTTGGATACTGTGTCCCTTTGCTTGTTTGTTTTTCAGGATATAATGGAGGTTAATATCTTGAATATGACATTGAATGAGTATTTAATGTACGAGGCAAGGCAAAGGGATTTGAACCATTTTGTGAAGTGGATATTAATACCATCACCATG
>BQNB010016935.1:0-19812 GCA_026074375.1 Tanacetum coccineum | reverse complement strand
CATCAAAACCAAATGCCATCTTGGCTGCTAAACATGAACCAAACACATCCTTATTGCGTTTTCTGCCAAAACCAAACACCCTTTTAATGCAATCTGCCCAACCAAACACCCCTTTTGTGGGCTGTGTCACAGCCAAACGCACCCCTTGTGCTCTAGTGCCAAACCAAACAGCCCATTCGGCTTGTTAAACCCACAACCAAACATCCCCTTGGCTGCCTTAAACCAAACAGCCCCCTTGTGGGCTGTTTTAATACCAAACGCACCCGCTGCTTGGTTTTATAACCAAGCCAAACGCACCCTAATCTGCCAAACGTGCCCTTGTGGCATTTTCTTATACCAAACGCCCCTTTTGGCAGTAATTACCTGAAACAAACACTCCCTTGGGTGGCTATTAACAACCAAACGCACCCTGACCCGTATTTCAGTCAACCAAACGCACCCCTATATGTTGTTGTTTACCCAAACGCACCCTTGTGCTTTTTATTATCAAACCAAACGCCCTCATGGCTGTTTAACAGCCAAACGCACCCCTATCTATGAAACACTAAACCAACCGCACCCTCTTGGTGCCAAGCCGAAACCAAATGCACCCATGTAGGGTGGCTGCCACCCCACACGCACCCCTAGGGGCTGAGACAACACCAACCGCACCCTCTCGATGTGAAACCCAAACCGAACCCCACCCTTATTGTGGTTGAGGAACACCACCGACACACCCTCGTGGTGACTCTTGCTGCCACCCAAACGGACGCACCCCCTTGGTGCTTATCATAACCAAACGCACCCTTGAGGTGTTTATATTCAAACCAAACCCACCCCTAGCTGCTGCCCACGAACCAAACGCACCCGTTCCCGGTGAAAACCAAACCCACACTTATTGGTGGGGCTGCCACCGAAACAAACACCCTTATGGTGGGGCTGTCGTGGCAGCGGTGGGGATGGCATGGTGGTATGGCAGCGATGGTTGTCGCGGTGATGATGACGATGAGATGATGGTGACCATGGTGGAGATCGGCTGGTGGGGGGTGACGATGGTGAGGAGGCTGCGGCGGTGGTGAGTGGGTGGTGGTGAAGTGACGGTAGTGGGCTGGTGGTGGTGGGGAGGTCGCGTGGAGGCGCGTGGTAGTGGGGATCGGTTAGATCCGACGATGAGGATCGTTTTTGGTCTTGGCCGGAATACTCGCCGGAAAAGTTTTCCGGCGATGGTTGGATGGTGGCCGGCGGCGGCAGCTGGCCGGAGAGAGGGGAGAGAGTGAGGGAGATGATGTGTGTGTGTATGTATATAAGAATGAAATGAATAAAAATTTTATAAAATTTTTATTTATATTAAAACTTTAAAAGTAAAAGACAAGTCATAGATAATTTGTAACTTTTTAATAAAGTTTTTATAACTATCGGTTCGGGACTCGTTTGAGCGACTTAACGGACGATTCAAATCTCGAAACTTGCGCCATTGTTTTCCAAATCATTTTTCCGATCAAAACGAGTATTTATTTGATAATATTTCATAAGTATTTTTATAACATTTATAAAAATATCTATTATTTATTTTGTGACTCGGTTAAAATAAAAATGGCTTTTAACTCGAATATTCGCGTTTTCAACAAACGCTTTTAATTAAATTGCTAAGTATTTTATTAAATATTTTTATTTAATAAAACGTGATAATTAAATATAATTTAATTATTTTTGGTTGCTAAAATCATTGCGAGGAGCATAACAAGTAAAATCACCTTCGGACTGGTTTTGATCTCGGTAAAAACTAAAAAGTTGTCAGGGAATGTCCGTTTACAGTCAACTTGTATTTAGAGTCCGAATAATAAAAAGGTGATTTAGGCTGCTCGCGTTTTGATAATTCCACCTAGGAATAACTTATATCTTCTTTAAAATTCCGAAAATTCTCGGATGTTCAATAACAGTACCTACCCCTTAAAGAAATCTCGTCCCGAGAATTAAAATTTATGTTATCCGATTGTGTACCCAAAGAAAGACATAAGGTTAAATAACTCGTTCTAAACAAGACGCTGATAAACTTTATTCACAAAATTTGGTGTTTCACACTTCTCAATTTACCAAAAAATTTTGGTTAGGTTTTGGTCCAGGATATTTAATCCATCCAAATGGGTATCTCAAAAATATATCATTACAAGAGCTTATGACTGGTAAAACCGCGTTATATGGAAATTCTCATTATAGTGAAAACCTCAAAAGAAGGTGTAGTCCGCGTGAGTATGTTTGAAAAAGTTTTCTAAATGTCGAGGACGGAGTCTCGTTTCTACTATCAGTAAGGTTTCGATAAGTCACATCCACGTGGCTTATGGATGTGAAGTACCCAACTTTACGTTGTGCATACTAATAGTGATCATAGCATGACTTAAATTGGAGTAAGCTATTTGTCATAGAAATGAGAAATTCAACTAAATACTATAACGACAATGTTTATCTTTGTTTAAGGTGGGTTCATCACTTTGGTGATAAATTTTTACACAATCTGGGACCGTACGTCCAGGACCCAACAACAGCAAACCATAGACGACAAAATCTAGACAAGATGGTGATTGATGCAGAGGGGAGAGACCCCTCCGAGAAACAAAATCCCCAGAATAAAGTCAATAAATGAAAGAGCTCACGAGAGAGCGTATGCGAGAGACGGCGGATTAATGGTAGCTCATCGTTAGTTCGAGGATGACGCAACTCCAATAGTTCAATTGTGTAACAAGTCTGTTAGCTCCACTAACATTTCGTGATCACGAGGATTAGTAACGGCAAAAGTAATAACTTAAGAATGAGATAAGGTAGTTCCAATCGAGGCCTTAAGGATCTGCTGAGATGGGCAAGACACGATTGTGTGCAGACATTTTTTTAACGGATTCTGGTGATTATCGAGTTCAGGTTCATACTCGTCTCATATCGGATACCATTAAGCCCACTCATTTATAATTTATTATTTGCATAAAGAAGCGTCCCAATTTATGTAAATAATAAATTTATAAACTTATGGTTCGGTGATTTAATAATTATTTATTTTAAAAGTAAGAACGGTCCCAATCCTTTTAAATAAACAGATTATAAATCCTCCTACTTAATAATTCCCGATGCAATACGCGTACCCACATAACTTTCAAGGTGATGGATGACATGACGATGCATGTGCTCTAATGAGTATGGGACGAGTGTTCCAAACACGTCTTCGGAGACACAAGAAGTAAAACTACCAAAAATTCGACCTAGAGTCAAGATAAGGTAATGAGAATCCCCTGGTTAGAATAAAACCAGGTAAAATCACGATGAACCAGTCCACATAGGCATTATCATAAAAATCCTCCTATTACACGGCCGCCCATACAAGACTTGTAATACTTAGATTTATACATAATCCCATGTAAACAGAACTGTGACGGGCTTTGTTAACATAGCAATTATCATATCAATCCTCATATTACAAGTCCCGCCCATACAAGACTTGTAATACTTAGATTCCATATATATATTTCATGTAAAATAAAATTTATGACGGTCTCACACCGTAATACGGTATTGTATAAAGCATGAAGAAAAATAATATTCTTAGAGAACCATTGTTTAACTTAACAATGTCAGATAACGAAGTGAGACCATGCCTCACTCAAATGTCCTGACGAGTAGTAATGAGACCATTGTGCAACCCATGCAATGTCTGACGAGGTAGAATGAGGAGCCAATGTGCAACCCACAATGTCCTTAAAAATATCTGGTATTTATATTAAAACTCTTACATAAATAAACGTACCATATACGTCGAAAGAATGCAAGCATATAATATAATTATATATAGTAATGTCACGTAAGCACTTAATGCAGCACGTAATGTAAGCACATAAGCAAGTAGCATGTATGCACTTTGAAAATGTTTGATGTGATGCAATATTTGTGAAAACGGTTATAGTCTAGGGTAAAATATGCAACCTAGTTCTCTATACAAGGGCACATGATACCAATCGTAACATACCCCCAACAACGGTAGTCGCAGCGGAAGTATGTCCGGGGGAGTTACTTCGACAACACAGCGCGTAGATACAAGAGAAGGACCTTCTAAAAGAGTCCGTTTGTAAAACATCTATTGTTTTCTGAAATTGAAATAAATAGTTTCGCCATAACTGCATCACAATGAAAAGCTTAAAAGCAACACAACGAGATTTGATCATTTGTAGAAATCCAAGTATGAAATCTTGTCAATTTAGACTCCAATGCACATCAGATAATCCAAGCATCAAATTCACCTAAAAAACATGCTTAAAAGTGTCAACCATACAAGTTGGTGATGCATAGGATTTGTTTGAAATCAAAATGATAAACCAAAGGTTTCCAAAGTGTGTATGACCATTTAAACCCTTAAATGTCCTTCCAAAATATATGTATGATTTTCATAAATCAAATATTTGTAAAGTATGCATGACCGTTTCAAACCTTGTATGCTCCCAAACTGTATGTATGAATGTCATAATTTTTTTTTTTCTTTTTTTTCAAAGAGTTGTAAAATATGTCTGACCATTTCAATCCCCAAATAGTCACAAAAACGTATGTATGAATGGACCAACTTTGTTCAAAGTATGCATGACAATCAAAACCATCTCTAAATATTCTAAATATTTATGGTAAAATGTATAAGTGTAGGACCGCAAGATTTCCCCCGTGATAATGCATCATGTGCAAACATCACAAAAATGTCATTACGTTTTCCTAAGCCCATGACACTAAAGCTACGACATAAAATGAATACATATAAGATGAGAATGGCCTACATTGCCCATTTGTGTTCTAACCCTGAACATCCATTGTATCCGTCATGTTAATAAAACGTTCGTAATATCCAGTGATAGCTCAGTCACCCGAACAGAGGCGTGACCCCCAAATATGATCATTTATAACACCCGCGCTCACCCCCAGGTGATTTAACAGGTTATGATAGGGGGCACAATGGGTTGATACGCTACCTTAGCAAAACACGAAATCAATTTGGAATATAATGAAATGTGCCCTTGCGTCCAAAAATAAAAACCCATGCAATATATTTCTTACCTCAAAGCGCGTCCATTAAGTGTAACCAAACATTGTAACTCAACCGTCAGATAACATATGGAGTGTATAACAAGTTATAGGCATGTATCACACTCACAATTAAACCAAGTATTGTATCTCATCGCGAGATATAAAAATAAGTATGTAAACCAATTTGTAATCAACCATGTAAATGCATTTGCAAACAAGCATGTTCTCACCCCAAAACAGTTAAAAACCAGTAAAACAGGGGCTATGAAACTCACATTGATGATGAAGAACGATCGACAGATAGACATCTAATATGCATAACACGAACCGGAGATGCACGTGATGAAGAGGAGAAGTCGAAGCGGCTCGAATCGAGAATTGCAACTAATTTAACATCTCTTAACGGCTAAGATCCACTAGCCTAGGATAATGTATTTGGGTTTCCCGATGAATGGTTGCATCAACCGACACGTTGATTTAGATTTATATTTAAAATTGTAATATCTTGGTGGTTGGTTAAATAAATAAATTGAAAATATACGCAAAGTTGTGTAAATATAGTATATCTTTATATATATTACATATGAAACATAAACCCTTATATAATTCATACCGTGAATTATATAACATGACAAACATTCCAACGATTAATGAAAAGTATATAAAGTTTTGCAAGTATTATATAATAAGAAGGTGTAAATAATTAACCCAATTGGGATTGACACCATTCAATTAAAACAACCGATGTTTTGAACAGTTTAAAAACCATTATAAAATATAAAAAAAATTATATAAAAATAATATTTCGTCTCCCCTCGAACGAGTCATGCCAAAAAACAGTTCCGTTTCATGTAAAGGTATAGTTTTCGTTCATTGGTCGGATTATTGTATAATGCAAGTTAATGTATCTTTTAAAATATAATCTTGGTCCCCTTTATTGGTTTCTAAAATAATATCAGTTTTAGTAAAAACATTACTAAATATAGAAATCTATATAAATTTCGCCATGACCTTTCCGTTTATAAAACGATCCCAAGTCGAACACATTGTTGCCGCTCCACTTCCCCATTTAATTTTAATAGAAAACATTCAACCAATTCAAGGGTCTTTTATTAATAACGTAAATAACATTAGTATCCATATTATGAACTTCTTTACGAATCATATTATTTTATATTCGTCACCAGTCTAATATAACGTATCTGAAAAATAATAATTAGTCACATTTATTTAACCAATTAACCACCGGTTCGATTTTAATATTTATATCAAATCTTGATATATTTTTATTAGTTAAGGTTATATATACCAAACGAACCCTCGTTGTTTCGCTAAACCAAACGCGTCCTTCGTGGTATAATCATCAAAACCAAACGCCATCTTGGCTGCTAAACACGAACCAAACACATCCTTATTGCGTTTTCTGCCAAAACCAAACACCCCTTTAATGCAATCTGCCCAACCAAACACCCCCTTTGTGGGCTGTGTCACAGCCAAACGCACCCCTTGTGCTCTAGTGCCAAACCAAACAGCCCCTTCGGCTTGTTAAACCCACAACCAAACATCCCCTTGGCTGCCTTAAACCAAACAGCCCCCTTGTGGGCTGTTTTAATACCAAACGCACCCGCTGCGTGGTTTTATAACCAAGCCAAACGCACCCTAATCTGCCAAACGTGCCCTTGTGGCGTTTTCTTATACCAAACGCCCCTTTTGGCAGTAATAACCTGAAACAAACACTCCCTTGGGTGGCTATTAACAACCAAACGCACCCTGACCCGTATTTCAGTCAACCAAACGCACCCCTATATGTTGTTGTTTACCCAAACGCACCCTTGTGCTTTTTATTATCAAACCAAACGCTCTCATGCTGTTTAACACCCCATCAAAAACGCAAAAAACCCCCCCCTATCTATCAACACTAAACCAACCGCACCCTCTTGGTGCCAAGCCGAAACCAAATGCACCCATGTAGGGTGGCTACCACCCCGCATGCACCCCTAGGGGCTGAGACAACACCAACCGCACCCTATCGATGTGAAACCCAAACCGAACCCCACCCGTATTGTTTTGAGGAACAACCAACGACACAATAGTAATCCCTCGTGGAGGACACTTTTCTGCTGCCCACCGCAAACGGACACAAAAGACCCCTTGGTGCTTATATCATAACCAAAACGCACCCTTGAGAGGTGTTTTTATTCATACCAAACCCCACCCTACTGCACCAACGAACCAAACGCACCTGTTCCCGGTGAAAACCCAACCCACACTTATTGGTGGGCTGGCCATCCGAAACAAACACCCTATAGTGGGGGCTGTCGTGGCAGCGGTGTGGATGGCCTGGTGGTATGGCAGCGAGTTGTCGCTGTGGATGATACGATGAGATAATGGTGACCATGGTGGAGATCGGCTGGTGGGAGGTTACGATTGTCGAGGAGGCTGCGGCGGTGTGGAAAAGTGAGGTGTGGTGAAGTGACGTAGTGGGCTGGATGGTGGGGGAGTCGCGTGGAGGCCTTGGTATGGGATCGTTAGCTCCACGATGAGGATCGTTTTTGGTCTTGGCCGGAATACTCGCCGGAAAAGTTTTCCGGCGATGGTTGGATGGTGGCCGGCGGCGGCAGCTGGCCGGAGAGAGGGGAGAGAGTGAGGGAGATGATGTGTGTGTGTATGTATGAAAATGGAAATGAAATGAAAAATGTATAAGTTATATATATATATATATATATATATATATATATATATATATATATATATATATATATATATATATATATATATATAAATACACATATTTAAATATATATAAATACGTATATAAGTAAATATAATATATACATACAATATATTACTTATATACATACATATATATGTATATATACATACATATATATATATATATACATACATATATATTGTTTAGACATATATATGTATAAACACATATATAGGGAATATACAACCCACATACACATATATATAATATAAGTATATAATAATATATATATATATATATATATATATATATATATATATATATATATATATATAACTAAAGTGACAAGTCTATAATAGTATGGGGTTAAAAGTGTAACTTTTTAATAAAGTTTTTATAACTATCGGTTCGGGACTCGTTTGAGCGACTTAACGGACGATTCAAATCTCGAAACTTGCGCCATTGTTTTCCAAATCATTTTTCCGATCAAAACGAGTATTTATTTGATAATATTTCATAAGTATTTTTATAACATTTATAAAAATATCTATTATTTATTTTGTGACTCGGTTAAAATAAAAATGGCTTTTAACTCGAATATTCGCGTTTTCAACAAACGCTTTTAATTAAATTGCTAAGTATTTTATTAAATATTTTTATTTAATAAAACGTGATAATTAAATATAATTTAATTATTTTTGTGTTTCTAAAATTTTGCGAAGGCATTTCCTTATGACTGTTTTCAGATCTCGGTAAAAACTAAAAAGTTGTCAGGAATGTCGTTTTACATCAAATTGCTTTAGAGTCTGAATAATGAAAATGTGATTTAGCTGCTCGTTTTTGATAATTCAACCTAGGAATAACTTATATCGCCTTTAAAATTCCGAAAATTCTCGGATATTACAGGAGGGATCTACCTAGGGATATCCACTAGTTAGTGTAGAAGTCCTTAGGTATGATACAAAAGGAGAAAAAGTGAGAATCGGGAATAATGCCGACTGAGATGGAGCTAACACTGGAACAAACCCAACAAGGTGTTAGTTATGAAGTCTCGGTAAGCATTGAAGGGGTTGAAGAATGAAAAAGAAATGTAAGGATAAAGGGTGAAAAGAAAGAAGCCCTCCATACACTTAGGCAGAAACCGGGTCAATACATAATCTGTCAGAAACACTAAGTTGTTGTCTGACATTGAAGACAGTCATGGACCCAGTGACGCTATGCACAACCCTCCCTAGCCACTCAAGGTCTCTCAATAGACTCTTGTTTCATTTCTCATGGAGATTACACGCATTTCTATCGACTTTCTCACTCCGAGTTAGTTGATATTGAAAAGGTGGCAGTCTGCTCCAGCCTTCGATCACTAAAAACAAAGTGCACTATTGAGTCTAGAGCTAAAGAGATCATCCATAAATCTCATTAGGACACTTGTCAAATCATGCTTGCTAGGTCACACAATGTGAATAACAAGTTAACATATTAAGAGTCCTACGCATTATCCTTGTGATTTTGCCAGAACATCCGAGTGATTTCATTCACTATGAAGATGGAAATCCTGCTTGAGCTAACATCAAACAAGCTCATGGTAGGTGACTTGTGCGATTCTATATGAATCAAACTTGTGACAACTGGAAAGAAACGATGGTGCGATTCTATAAGAATCAAACTTGTTCCAGGTTATGAATTGACGATTGATGATGAATTTTTGAAATGATTAACACTCTCGATGTGTCACAAAACCACTTTAGCAAGTGACACATCGATTGATTTTCAAATCAATTTTTTATTTCAATCGGTGAGATAGTAACTCGCTGGTTCACTCATATCGTGCTGTCTGCTTTGAGACGTTCCGATAATGAGAACATGCTGAGTACGATGAATCTAATACATATGTGTTAGAAAGATTCAATACTACAGCTGGAAATCCTGTCAAGAAGATTCTTCTTAAATTGAATCTATCTGATCACAGGTCGATCCTCACGGATTCGAAGGTTACTCCAACCAAACACGGGCGAATGACAAAGCCATATTCGCCCCCTGCTTTGTTGCTAATTGTTTTATTTTAGGAATATCTAAAGATGGTGATGGAGGTACCTGCTTCCAGTTGACTCACAAGATTCATAGCCACATGCTCATACCCAACCAACAAATATAAAGACATCATGAAAGCTCAAGTACATGTTTCAAGACTTTCGCTACTCTGATACCATATGTCCTTCTTGAAGCGACAAAGTGTTAAAGTTAAAGAAATTCAAGAAAGATGCATTATTAAAGCTTTTCAAGATTATCAAATTAAGAAAGGTATGAGCATGTCGGTCCAGAAGTCACAAGTTCACGAGATGGCAAAGTTTACATGATGGTGAAAAGAGATTATGCTTGGTTGATGATCTCAAGGTGTTCAAGATCACATTCTCACATTCAAATCAAGATAAAGGAACAAGCTCACATCAAAAGTCAATGATCACTACATCAAATCACAAGTTAATGATTGAAGTTAAAGACTACGAGCTTAAGACCAAAGTGAAAGCATAGTATGCTAAGTTTAATTTTTTTGTAAATTGGAGTGACCTCCCTTAGGGGGAGATTGTTAGAAATACAAAAAAGTATCGGTCACTTCCAATATAAGTAGTCATAGCTCGTAGTAATTAAGTAATGTTATGTTAGTAAGCTAACCGGGCCAAAGTTACATTGTAAGCCCATAACACAATCCCATGGCCGGTTAAGCTAGGCATATATAAACCCTCTCCACACATGGAGAGGGTGTTGGTTGTTCATTTTCTCACATTATACTAAGCTAATATTATCCTTTTTCTTTCTCTCTCTAAGTGTTCATCCAACCACCTATTTCTCTCTCTAAAAATCTAAGTGAATCATTCCATACTTATGTTAAGATATTCTACAAGTACCAAAGTTGAGATGAGATAACCGACGGTGCCATAACCAGCTCTTAGTCTTTGAAGCTTTTAATAGTAAACAGATCAGAGAAGTCTTTAGCATGTCATCAAGAGAAATTATGTACAAGTTTGTGTCTCTGGATCCTAAAAGTAGATCAACACCATCTAGATTCCGAATAAATCAAGTCTTTTTCCAAAAAGTAACTTCAAGATCCGAGTCACAGAATTGTCCAGCAGGAAACAAGTTGTGTCCGGGGCCCTCTACATAATATACCCTTGAGATAGTTACATTGCCCAGGTGATAATCACCATAGCCCATAATCTTTGCAATCTGGTTATTTTAGAATCTTACAGTTCCTAGAAATTTACTAATGAAGTTCATAAGCTAAGAGTGGTTTCCTGTCATATGTTTTGAGCATCCGGAGTCTAGATACTAGAGAACAATCTGGACAACATATCATTGACAAGAGAAGAAGAAGATGGAACATCTATAGCATTAGATCCCCAAGAATGATTGAGTTCCAAGTTGTTAGCAATCTTAGATTCTAAAATCTTAGCTTTTTTACTCGAACCTACAGATTTTACTTGTTTAGGTCTCCTGCTATAAAGTTTAATCTTTGGTTTTTGTGTTTCTACTGAGTGAGAAGTGGTTTCCTTAGGAGGCACTAAGTTAGCTGAAGTGAACCTAGTTAAAGGGCACGAGTTACCAACTAAATTGAAACATTTTCCTGTGGGTTTCCACTTATATCCTACTTCAGTGAACACTTTACCCGTAGGTTTCCAAAGATTATTCTGTTGGTTATGCTTAGCAAACTTAGATTTAGAACGCACATTCACATCATTTACAAAATGAAGGAAACACACATCATGATTTGCATCAAACATACATTGTTTACATTTAACACAAATTAACTCAGAATTCGCATTTAACATAGTATGCTTAACATTTGCATCACAAATAGGGTCTTTAACACGATTCTTTTTATTAGAACTCAAATTAGCTCTCCTAAGTTAGACTTCTACTTTATTCTTCATGTTGCTACTTGGTGTTTGCGAGATCCTATCATTCTTTTTATTGCATGTAGGCTGTGATCTGCTAGCACTAGTAAAACTCTTTAATCCTGTAGAAGGCAACACAAGTTTGTTAGAATCTGGTGTTTTGGATAACTTTAGCTTTTTATGAATGTTGCTTGAGGATGTGAGAGGTTCTGAAAACCTAACTTTCTTGACTTTGTTCATTGGTGTGACATCTACCAATTTCTCATTAGGTTTATTTGCATTAGGGAATGTGTCTCGAACATAAAAAGTAACTCTTGAATTCTTATGGCATGCTTACAGGCAAAGTCTAACGTATTATCTAAAGGTTGTTTTGCTTTAGCTTGTTTGACTATTCCTCGAAGAATATCTGCATGTTCCTGTGTATACTTAAGATAGTCTATGTGAACGTCCCTATTTTTCAATAACCTAGGAGCTAAATGATCTAAATCATGTTTGAAAATTCCTGGAGCAATAGTGGTGTCATTAGTTATTATGCTGGCATTATTAAGCACATTTTTACCTTTTAATCGCCTTAATTCATTTTGTAATGTTGTTGTCACAAAAACATTTTCTTGAATTTGACCTTTTAAATCCACATTTTCCATAGATTTAGAATTCAATTGAGCAATCAAAGAGTCACATTGTTCTTTAGAAAGAGCATGTGTCTTTTTAATCGAATCAAATTGATCTTTGTAAATATTTTTCAAATGCTCAATTTCTTTATGTAAAAGCTCATTTTCAGAGAGTAATTTTGCCACACTATGCTCCAACTCAGTGTTTATGGTTTCAATCTCATCCATATCTTGTTTTATTTTCTCATCCTTGTCATTTTCTCTCATAGATTTGATATGTTCCTTCAACTTACGAATGGTAGTGTCTTTAGCTTGTAGATGAGCTTTCAAATCATTATTTTCAAAATATTCTGGAATTTCAAGAGCATTTTGAATATCACAGGATTTGTCTTTTTGAAAAATTTGTTGATTAAGTTGTATGTCAAGTTTTAGAGAAATGCAATGTTTTTCAAGTTTTGCAAAACTGTTTGAAAGTTCAGTGTAAACATCTCGTTCAACCATATTTTTCCTTTTGACAAGCTCAGTTTCGAGATCTAAACACTTGTTACAAGATTCATTACTTTGAATTTCTAAATTCACCGAATCACCAAAAACAGTAATAGAATTCATTACACATAGCATAACATCTTGAGACATGATTTGGTGTAAGAGTCGATCATTTTCAAGAAAAAGTTGTTTCTTATGAATTTTAAAACACTGTTTGTCTACAGAACACTGTTGAACAACAACTTCCATCTGGTTAAAAACTGTTTGTACTTCTGTTACCTCATTTGAAGATCATCATCAAAAACATTGAATATGTCTTTTAAGGTCTTTAAAAACAGAATAATTTCATTTAGAAAAATAGCTTTAGTGTGTTCAAACCCCCATTCCTTTTCTGTAATAAAATCAGGTGTAATACGCTTTTTCACCACGGTGTCAAACGTGCCAAGATGGTATTTAAGCTTTTTAAGGCTTGTATTAACCAGGCTTACCTTAGAAAGTTTCCTAGGAGCCTCAATTTTGACAGGTGAAATATCAGATTGGTCAGAATTAGGGTCTGAAGTTTGTAACCAAAAAGCTTGTTCACCAGACAGTTCTTGTTGTAGAACAAAACGTTTACCAAAATCTTCAGACAATCGATTAAACTCAGCATAATTAATTGGAGAAGTATTAATTTCTTCTCTTTTGAAATTGGATCGTTTTGTTTTGCAAGCATTTTAGATCAACTTACTTCTTCCAAAATCAATGTCTCTTCATCATCAATCAAAGGAATAACATCATGTTGACTAGATATTACACTGCCATCATACAAGGTTGGCTTAATCCGCTGTGAGAACCGTCTAACTCGGGTTAGTGATCGATAGTATTTTCAAACGTCTTTGATTAAATATATGCTTATTAAGCTAGTTTATGTTAGTCGGATCATGTTTTCGCTTTAGGTTCACTTTGCTTTAGGCACATTCACATTATGATCATACCATCGAGCTATGATTTGTATTTAAGTGTCAACTCATTATAAATGATATGCTCAAGCTATTTTAAAATAGTTAGTGTCACCACACTTAAAAAAAACTTAGTCCATTTTACGTGTGTACGTCTTTTGGGTATAACTCGGTATTTGCACCTACGCGTTTATGCGTTTACAGTTTAGAATTAAGACGTAATTTACCCACTAAACTCAACATAACACAACTCCTATCACTCTCTAAAAGAGTTTAAAAAAATAAAAAAATTAAATAATTAAATAAATTTTTTTTGCCACGAGTAATGTATCAACTCACACATTTAGCATATCAAATGAGAGTCAAACATCTCATTGAACTATAAAGAATAGGAGTTGATAAGGAATACTAACTAAATATCAATTCTTTCACCTCATCTCATCCTTATCAACTACTGTTGCCCACTTAAACTCTAATATACACGTCCATGTTCTCTACATAATCTCAAAAAGATAACAAAAACCAAAAGGAGCAAAACGAGAGACATTCACGAGTGCTACAACGTTGCAATTCATATAGTGAAGAAGTAAAGTTTAACAACAGTTGGAAGCTCGTCTCACAACCACGTTCTTGCGCCACCATCCATCGAAAGAGAAGTTGTTTTGCGAGTCAACTTTAGAAAGTGTATTGGTGAAGGTCACAACTACTGGAGGTACAAATTTAGCCATAGTTAACTTTCATAAAAATCATATGTTAAGTAATCTGAGACCACATGATGATAAAAGCAAGACTAGAAATCACCTTAAGTGTAACTCGATAAATTACGGTTCGAGAAATTTTAAAATTTTATACGAAAGACATCTTTTGATAATATGATGATCCTGCCTTTGAGTAACTACTAGGTAGTCTTAAACATACATTCATGGTTTGTAAATTGTTTTGTGTGCTAAAATATAACAAGAAACTAGAAAGAAAAAAAAACTTGCAAGGTTATGAACGTCACATGGAGTCTTGAGCATTTTGGACAAACAGATGAAGTGAAAGTTTTCAATTCTTGTATTTTTAACATATATAACTAGACTAAGCTAGTAGTAGAATTGAACAAGTATAGCTCAAGTGAGACGAACGAAAAAATTATTACTTAGGTGGTCAACATTTTTACCATAACTTATTCCCGCCTGATGCATGGTGTGAAAATTTAAAAATGTCAACTTTGTATACAACTTATTTACTGTATTTATTATAACCACATGTATTTGGTCATAGCTAAGCATGTTTAAGTTTATGTCCATGTGTTGGTTGTATGCGTGTTCATATCCGAGACTCCAGTTTTGTTATTCTAGTTCGAGTTCGTTTTCAAGTTGATCTTCGTATTGATTTTGGTTTTGATTCGCGAGAGGATTATAATTTGTGACTTGGCATAGTTGGGCCATGCCTAGCTACTATGTACATCCGTATTTTTGGTTCGTAAGCCACATGTTCGAATTTGTGTTTTGGTTCTGAGTCTCGTGTACATTTAACTTGTTAGTATTCGTTTCGTGTCGGTATTTATACTCGTCCACCATGACTCCGAATCACTCGTATTTGCGCGTGGAGCTAAGATATCAGTTGATATCTACTTAATATACGATTAGTAATGGCGTGTGAACTAAAATGAAATACTGAGAATGAAGAACTAAGATGTAATACTGAGAATGTTTTAAAATGAAATACTGTATGGCGCCATTTTCAAATGATCTATATTGAGAATGAAGAATTTAGTCTACGTTCTTTTCATGCAATTAAATTTGCATATTTACATTTTTGGTCCTTGGTTTATATAAGTAGATTCAAATAAAAGCTATTGAATTTTTAAGTAACATTTTAGCCCTTGTCCATTTTATGCTTTTTAAAACTAGTCCAAAATATTAATCTAGTTATTTTATCTTTAACGTAATTATCTTTATAAGTTGTATGTCTCAAATGCTATGAGTAATCTAATCATCTAAAAAAATATATTTTAACATGGACATCAAATTTTAAATAATACACTATTAACATCTAAGATATATTATATATTTTAAACGGGTGACCTAGCTAGTTTTTTCGTTCTTCTGTCCGAGCATATCATTTAGATTTTAATAAATATTTTTACTTGTCTTAGGTCGCGTCTAGTAAGGTCTCCGTGCGAGGGTTGCTTTTAGTGATACTGGTCAAGCCCGCTTCTTGTACTCATTATTTATTTGTTAAGGTGAGTTTTCACAGCCCCGTTTTACTGTTTTACTTATTTTAGGGTGGAAAGCATGATTATTTAAACTGAATTGGTTGTACGTTTATGAATTTATTGAACTGAATGAACTTTTGCCTCACTTGGTATGTATTTATGTTTGATGCTTGAGTACTATTGTCCCCTGGAACTACACTACTTATTAACTCATTATGAGCCGTGATATTTATGGATATCGCTATTTAGGGGTAGAGCCATCCCCTCACTCTAACTAACAAGAGTGCATAGAATCACCATTCCATGCTTACATTAGAGCATGTGACACATAGGGGCAAACTGTTCGGCTGTAAGCAGCTTAAGTAGTGGCCTTATTGCATAAACACGCATATATACATAAATGACCATTTTGTGGCAACCAATTGTTCACCATCGTTTTGAAACTACTTGGTGTATTAATACCTGTGAACTCACCAACTATGGCCATAGTTGACCCATTTTATCATGCTTTTCAGGTAATCAGCAGTAAGTGGTGATTTTGGATGCATTGCATGGACACTCTTTTGTAAATATTAGGTTATGTTTAAAAGAAAATGTTTTATCGTTGAGGACTCGTGTTTAAACGTGTTATAACTCATCTTTTGAAACTTATTGTAATATATAATGTTTTCTTTTAAATCATGTTTGGTGTTGTCCATATCTTATGCGATGTACTATGAGCTGCTGCACCTCGTGTTTCCGCTTTAGCGGGGTGTGACATACTTGGTATCAGCGCCAAAGGTTATAGAGAATGCCGGTTTTCAAAAAAAACCTCAACTATAACCAAAACAATATTTTTATAAAAGGCCGAACATGATACTAGTTAACTAAACAGAGAATTTGCATCATTAATCCCTAATTATACATAGTCTGATCAACTATGTTTAATTCGGGAAGGATCATGCAATGCTGGGAGTAGTTACCTTTGGATTATGTTTAACATGACCTTTCATTTAAATCCCTGAAAAGCATAACTATGACGCATGTGCATTACATACTGTAGCCATTTATATTTCCTCTATAAGTAACCAAGTATGCCTTTATTTTTATCATGCTTCTGCCTTATCCTATTGTAGTACTAATGTGAGTATACTTTTATTTTCACGGTCTAACAGAATTCTAAGGGTTGAGAGAAGATTCTTTTTGTATTTTTATGTTTTATAGGAAAACAATAAATCATATATTTGAGAGGTTTGGTTGGTTTTAGCTATTAAACTAAATGATAAACTACGCTAATGGTGATAACAATATAATAAAAGATTGTGTTTATTTAATCATGTATTACTCCCTAGATTGCTTCTCCTAGTGTTGTTGCTTTGTCACACTTGTGATGATCTATGTAATTATTTCCTAAGTCATGAATGAATTACACGACCCCGTCGTCTATTTAATATTCCTTTTAAGGCAAACGCACAATAAAGTAGTAATGAAGAATTATTACAAGGCCCCTAAGATATATTAAATGCATTTTGAAATATAATAAGGAGTGATCAATCAATTATAAGAGGCAAAAGGTAGTAATGAAGACTGTTAAAAGAACCCCGTCTAGGTATCCTGTTTCTACACAACATATGAGATTTGTTTTCCTAGGAAGTGGTGAGAACATATCAAACAAAAGTACAACAATCGATAACAATAAAACAAACAGTGAACGAAACAAGACAAAAGCATAAGCTAAGCTTTGAACTAGCACTAGGTTTTCAACGAACCCTAACATGCAAATGGATTGCAATATGTCATCACTTTAAGCAACACCACTAAGATCTGCATCCTAGGTTTTATACAATTATAAATAAACACAATAGAAAGTTTAGCCAAGCATGTTAAAGATAAAGCAAGAATAATAATGAATCAAACAACACATAGACATATTGAATGATTAAGATAGTCTTACTTGATTAAAACATGAATTGAAGGAAGTACAATAGGGTTTTGAGGCCCTAAAATCGTCCCTAACAGCTGCTAAACGAACTAGGGTTCGTTCCTTTCTTTTACTCTAAGGTTACATACTTAAAACCCTAATTTCGGGTTTGTATATATAGGAAAATATCTGTGACGACATCGCATTTTAATTGTGATGCCGTCATGTGTAGAATATTCTTGATAATGGGCTAGGTCGTGCATTCTAACGCCATCTTGAGATCTTGTGACGCCGTCTTGGTATGGATTGTGACGGCGTCACGTGTAATCTGTGACGCCGTCTCCAACCTCTGAGTAGAAATTCTTGAGATGTTGGTGTAGGTCCGTAGTCCTGTCTATTTCTTCTCCAAGCCCAAGTCATGTGCATTTCCTCCAAATGCATTCCAAATGCTGAATACCTGAAAAGGAACGATTAAGTACCTATTTTGGGCATAAATGCACGATTTAGGGGTTAAATGACCCTGAAAAAGTGTATAAAATAACACCTCACCAAATACCTTACACTTGGGATTTGCTTGTCCTCAATCAAATAAGCTTTTCTACCTAGACAATAGCAATATGAGGGTCATTTTACCTACTCTTTAAAAGTATTTTACAACACAACCTTCTAGATCTTGTAATTAAAAGCACGAAAAGTATATACTAGCACCTCACATAAGTGTTTGGGATTCTCTCTTTCACTCGGTTGTATAATAAATTATAACATAAAGGGGAAACGGAAAATTAACACTCATTACTTGTCATAACATATAAATTACCATAGGCTTGGTAAAGGATCAAACCTCCACCGCTAGGTGCAAGCATTATTCATTACTATCTAAGAGGTCTTTTAAAAGGTTGTGGGGTGTAGGTGTAAGATAACATATAATGGAAACGGAAATGGATGGGATACATTTGGGTGGCTTTGGGTGAATTTGGAGTGGAAGGGTTAGCTAATTATTTACACGAATACACGCTAGTTTCGTTGCTAAGCTAAGAGTCAGACGAAGATATACAAACTCTACACAACTCTACATCAATCTCTTTTTTTTGAATAACATAATACATCACTTGGGGTTTATAACACGTACCCCTACACTTGAGCTTTTACATGCTCGATATTTACAATCTAACTAATGACCCGATTTGAGGTGGATCAAAATAACATGGAGATCATCTAACAAATATATAGGGGTATTGACTTAACTTTTCTTCCCCATTCTTCCACGAAAAAAATACTACCATGAATCCTAATCGTCCCAAAACAGTATTTACAAGGATAAGGACTTAGCAACTGTGTACTCAAATAATTAACTTGGGTTAAACAATAATATACTAAAGGTGAGTACCTATAGGGTTGGCTAAGGCTATTTGGGTGTAACGATTGGTTTAAGGGTGACAATTCTCTTCATTAATAATCTAGAATCCACCAGAAAATTACGAGAACTGTGAAAAAGGATAGACTCGGAGGGTTGTACTAGGGGTATCCTTCACTAAAAATGAGTGCATGGCAAGGGTGTGGGATAGTTATATGATTGGTGTGACCATCATAACAATTACAGGTTTAAAATATGGGTTAATCCTAATGTCTCTTATCAAGCAAATCCTAACACTTACTATGCGGTCTCAGAATGCATCACAATAACAAGTTCTAGAATTTAATATACTACTAGTACACTCTCATAATCCTAAAGTAACCGATACCAATGTTCCAGAAAAGGCGACAAAACCACGCATACACATCCGTAACGACAGAATAGACACACATGATTGCACATTCCTTAACTCGAATAAGCTAAAGGTATAATATCTAAGGGCGAACCTCACATTTTTGGGGGTGGAATTTGAGGGTTTTTGTGCTAGTAATATAAATTTCTATCCATGAGATGCTATTAATACTCAGTTTTCTTCGGTATGTGTCATAAAAATATTTAAATTTGGGTCAAAATTACCTTTTATGCTATGTTTCGATATATTACCCATCTTTTTAAGGACAAAACAAATG
>BQNB010016934.1:9724-70811 GCA_026074375.1 Tanacetum coccineum | reverse complement strand
AACGAGCTAGACTTTTGTCTTGTATCTTCGAGTGACCGAAGCTTCTTTGTTTGGGTCCATTTATGTGATCCTAACATATACTTTACCACTTTTGGGGAGAGAACATGCTTGTTACCAATTCCATTTACATGATTGGTTTGAATTCATTACATGTGCATTTACAATTCGTTTTACAAACTGGTCTACATACTTAATTACTTATTTTGGGACGAAATACTTTGCTTGTTTCACTTCATTTTTAAAAACAAGGACATTACTTTACTTGTACCCAAATGATTACGGATTAGCTTAAGCGGATTGAACTGTGAATTACCTAGAGGGTGAGCGTGAATGTTATGAAATAGATCTATTCGGGTGTGACAGCCCCGTTCAGGTGACTAGCTATCACTAGGTAAACGAACGTTATAGCATGTCGGAGCACAACATTTACACAAACACGAACAATTACGGTGCCTTGAATAAAGTGGCATATATATGAGTCTACGCAGCAGTTTCATGAACTTAGAGTAATCGTAATCATTGTTTTATACACACAGGAATATTTATGTTGCCTTGAATAAAGTGGCAATACATACTTTGAACAATGGGGGTCTAACTATACATATGTTTTTGTGACTATTTGAGGATTGAAATGGTCATGCACACTTTAAAACTCTTTGGTTTATAACATTCATACATATGTTTTTGTGACTATTTGGGGATTGAAATGGTCATGCATACTTTATAACTCTTTGATTTACAACATTCATACATACATTTTGGGGAACATACAAGGATTGAAACAGTCATACATACTTTACAAAACTTTGGTTCAACATTTATAAATAAACAAACCTATGAACTCACCAACTTTATGTTGACACTTTTAAGCATGTTTTTCTCAGGTGAATTAGATGCTTGGCTTATGTGATGTGCATTGGAGTCTAAATAATTCAAGATTTCCTTTCAAACGACACAGTTAGAGGTCGTTCTCTCATGACTTGTGCAATGGTATTATGAAGTAACGCTCCCGGAAACATACTCCGCTACGATTCATTTTTAAGGGTGTTACAGTACTTGCTAGTTCTACTATTAGAATGGTAAGAGTGAATCGGTTAGTTACTGTCTTACTGATTGAGTCGTCAGTTCGTCTACAGAACCAAAATAGATATCCAGTTGACACAAGCTTGATTTATATAGAATATCGTAAGTCACTTACTGTAGTACTGTTTGATGTTGACACTGGAAGGATTTCCATTCGTCACTGTGAATACTAAGGAGTATCACTTTGAATGTTCTGGCAAAATTATAAGGATTATGCTTAGGACTATTTGTTATCACTTATGTTTTAGATGTTGAACAACAAGTGTTTATCATGAAATGTGTCCTAATGAGATTTATAAATTGATCTCTTGGATCTAGACTTGATTAGTGCGTTTTAGTTTTAGTGATTGGAGGCTGGAGCTGACTCCCACCTTTTCAATATCAACTTTCTCAGAGTAAGAAGTCAATAGAAGTGGTGTTGATCTCCGTGATAAATGAGACAAGAATCTTTTGAGAGAAACTTAAATGGCTAGGAAGGGTTGTGCATTGCATCACTAGGTCCATAATGTCTTTATTCAATGTAGAATATCTTAAACACACACCAATAGATGACTAGAAGGAAGGTTTTAGAGAGAGAGAGAGGTGGAAGGTTTTTAGTAAGAGAAAGAAAGGAATATGTGAATTATGAGAAAAACCAACACCTTCTCCATGTGTGGAGAGGGTATTTATAGTACATAGTGGCCGGTCACTCATGGATAGTCTATGGGTTGACTCGGTTAGCTTACTAAGCTTCCAAATATTGTGCTACAAGTTATCTAATGATATATTGGCAGTGACCGATACTTTTCGTATTTCTAACAATCTCTCCCAAAGGGAGGTCACTCCAATTTACAAAAACTTAACCCAAGCATACTATGTATGTCTTCAGTCTTGTGCTCATAGTCTTTAAACTTCAGTCTTTAACTTGTGATTTATTGTAGTGATCTTTGACTTTTAGATTGAGCTTGTTCCTTTAAGCTTGACTTGCATGTGATCTTGAGCTTTTTGAGATCATTAGCCAAACATAAACTCTTATCATTAACTTGTGATCTTTTGCCCTCTTATGTACTTGTAACCTTCAGACCGACATGCTCATACTATACTTGATCTTTAACTTGAAAGCTTGAATAAAACATTTTTCTTGAAGTTCTTTAACTTTAACACTTCGTCACTTCATGGAAGACGTGCGATATCAGAGTAGCGGAAATTTCTTGAAATTCTTTAACATTAATACTTTATCACTTCAAGAAAGACATACGGTATCAGAGTAGTAGAAGTCTTGAAACATGTACTTAAGCTTTGATAATGTCTTTATATTTTTCGGTCGAGTATGAGCATGTGGCTATGAATCTTTGAGTCTGCTGGAACCAGGTACCTCCATGTCCATCTTTATATGAATATGCAATAAAACAGTTAGCAATAAAGTTGGGGGACAAAATATGGCTTTGTAATTTGTCCATGTTTGGCTGGATTAACCTTCGAATACGTGATGATCGACCTGTGATCATGTAGATTCAATTTAAGAAGAATCTCCTTGACAGGATTTCCAGCTTGCAGTATTGAATCTTTCTAACACATATGTATTAGATTCATCGTACTCAGCTTGTTCTTATTACCGAAACATCTCAAAGCAGACAACACGATAAGAGTAAACCAGTGAGTTACTGTCTCACTGATTGAATAAAAATTGATTTGAGAAAATCAATCGACGTGTCACTTGCTAAAGTGATTTTGCAACACATCAAGAGTTTTAAGCCTTTCAAAATTCATCAACCGTTAATTCATAGTCTCAACTGAATTGATATCCAGTTTCACAAGTTACCTACTGCAGAGCTTGTTTAATGTTGGCTCTGGAAGGATTTCCATCATCAATGTAAATACTTAAGTATCACTCTAATGTTCTGGCAATATCACAAGGATAATGCGTAGGACTCTTAATATTTTTCTTGCTTTCACAATGTGTGAGAAACAAGTTTTTTTGGATTAGTGTCCTAGAGAGATTTATGGATGATCTCTTTATTGGCTCTAGACTCAATAGTGCACATTTGGTTTTAGTAATCGGAGGCTGGAGCAGACTGCCACCTTTTCAAAACCAACTAACTCGGAGTGAGAAAGTTGATAAAAATGTGTTTAATCTTCATGAAAAATGAAACAAGAGTATTTTGAGAGACCTTGAGTGGCTGGGGAGAGTTGTGCATTGCATCACTGGGTCCATTGTAGCAACCGCGTGATTTGATCAGGTTAGAATGTGCTCTTAGATTCTAATTGTGTGTTATTTTATGTGAATTTATGTGATTTGGTGATTATTTGACTAGAAATGAGAAGTTATGAGCGTGAATGAGATTATTTTAGAAATTTGATGATCATCTTATCATATGAGCATGAGATTTTGAGCAAGTGTGAAAAGAAATATGGAAGTTATGTGTAACTTTCCATATTTAGAAAGTGAGTTTAGAAATGAAAAGTTATTTTTAGAAAGCGTGGTAATTTACGTTTAAATAAAAAGGTATAGTTATATGGACTTAAATAATTACAAAAATTTAAGGTAATGTTAAACAAAACTAATTAATAAAAAATAAAATTAAAAAAAAAAGAGGGAGGGCCGGTTGGAAAAAAAGAGAAAAGAAAAGGAAAAAAAAAAGAGTTTTAGTAAAAGTAGGTTTGGCTAAGTATAAATACAAAAAAAAAACCTAAATCATATCTTCCTCCTCCTTTGATTGCCGGCAACATCAAGAAGAAGAAAAAAAAAATTTTTTTTTATTCAAGAACTTAAGGTAAATAACCTAAACCTTGTTAATTATTGTTTTGATTAAAATCTAGTTGATGGATTAGGTTAATTATAGAAAAATTAATTAGGGTTTATAAAAAATTGGGGGTTTTAATAAATTACTGATTTTAATGGGTAATTAGTGTTATGGTGATGCTTAATGCATGATTAGGATTATATTAATGGTGTTATGAGGGTTAAGTAGGTTAAATTCGGAATTGAAATTCTGGCAGAAAAGTTTGTCCAACTTCACGGACGCATATCTCCTAGATGGAGAATGCAATTGAACTGATTCTTTTTTTTAAACTGTAGCTTTTCGAGTCTACTTTTCAGAAAATCCGGCCCCAACAGTTTTTGAGGTCGGGAAGTCGGTCAAATATCAGTTGCAAGACTCGTCACCAAAACTGCGAATTTTCTGACTTTTGATTTTGAATTTTTATAAAATACTTAGACTTCATACTGGAAGCTAAAACTTGGTTTGTGGTTAATTCATATATTGTGTGAGGTCTCTGAATTTGTTTAGAAAATAATAATAATTTTAAAGTGGTCAGCTTGTACCAAACTTTTGGGAGGTCAGTTTTTCGGGCAAATCTGGGTCAGTTTGTGAAAACAATTTTCTAATTGAGGTTTATAAAAGGGTAGGGTTTATGGGGCAACTTTTGGGGTCTCATAAGACATATAGGAAGTCTGTATATGTTTGAGCTATATTGATGTGAACTGTGTTGAATTGAGCTGAATGATTTGTAGTATGCGATAGTTCATGATATGCTATGCAACTTTTTATCTTTATCACAGTAATGTTTGAATTGTCTTTGAAATGTTTTGAGGTTGGTGTCTAAAACCTATGACATCTCACCAACCTAGTGTTGACGTGTTTTAGCATCGTTTTCAGGTACTTCAAGTAATAAGCATTGAGGCTAGGAGAGTTGCTAGTGAGACCATAAGATGCAAGTTAAAGATCTATGATTTTGCTATGCTGTTTTATTTGATCAATATGTTGATTTGATTTTTAGACTTTGTTTTGATATTGTAAGACTTGTACGGATGGTAACCCCTATCACCCTTACATTGTCGTTGGATTGTGGATGTTTTCATGACACATTGTGTCTTTGCATTTATTACCCTATTTAGTATTTCTCTATAAAGATACCATGTGCTATGTTAATATTCTATGTCGCGCCTTGCGTTTCCGCCTTGTCGGGGTGTGACACACACCTTTGGTAAAAATATCAAGAATAATATCTCCTGGATTTCGGTGTGGCCATGCTTGGCTTCTATATGAATAAAAAAAAATACACCTCACGCAAACCTAGCAAATCTTCATCCAAGTTCATTCCAATTCCAATCATACATTTTAAGGCAATTCGTTGGTGTCTAAACCTATGTCATTCTCACCAACTAGTGTTGACGTGTTTTAGGCTTCGTTTTCATGTACTTAATGTATTAAGTTGAGGGCCTAGGAGAGTTGCTAGTGAGACCATAAGATGCAAAGTGAAGGATCTATGATTTTGCTATGTTGTTTTATTTGAACAATTATGTTGATTTGATTTTTAGACCTGTGTTTTGATCTTGTAAGACTTGTACGGATGGTAACCCCTATCACCCTTACATTGTCGTTGGATTGTGGATATTTTCATGACACGTTGTGTCTTTGCATTTATTACCCTATTTAGTATTTCTCTATAAAGATACCATGTGCTATGTTAATATCCTATGTCGCGCCTTGCGTTTCCGCCTTGGCGGGGTGTGATACCAATCTGTCATAAAGCAGTAGTAACTTATACACCAGCAGTAGTAACTTATACACCAGCAGCATTAACTGTGTACAAGCAGTAGTAACTACTTAGAATATTTTCTTCAATCTTCACCAGCAGTACTAACTTTACACTAGCAATACTAATATATACTAACAGTAGTAACTGTGAGCTAGCAGTGCTAACTTTACACTAACAGCACTAACTACTTAACATATTTTTCATTAAGGTTAATGAACAGCACTAACTTTATCTTAGCAGCAGTAACACAAACCTTAGCAGCAGTAACTCTAAGATCATCAATAAGTCTTTTAATCCCAACAAATTAGTTCATATGGTACTCCATTTTTTGACCATGGTTCTTCAGGATCCCATGGCACATCATTATTCAACCATACGTTTTCGTATTCTTCATAAGTCTTGGCTCCTTGAATATCATGAGTAAATACATCCGTATCAATTTTAAGAAGATAATTGAATTCATTGAATACCTTGCATAGAGGTGTTTCGAAGTCGAATATGTCGGTTTTGATCCTAAAGATTTTAGCAATTTCATGTTCCCCATCTTTGTAAGTTTCTTCAAGATCAGAAAACGCCTCCTCGATAAGTACTTATTGATTATCACCCTTTTTCCAATAATCCCATAAAGCATTTTTGGTGAATGGATCCATCATCATATGGTTGGTAAATTTTGAAACCAACCAATTTTTAAACACAACATTAGTTGAATCCCACTTTGCATTAGTTCCCACAATTTTACCAGTACGAGAAGGCGGGTAGTATTTTGCAAAAAATAATTCTGTAAGATCTACCCATGTAGTAACTAAGCTTTGAGGTTCATTCATTAACCATTCACTTGCATCTCCAGTTAGTGAGATGGGCAAAACAGAAAGCCTAAGTCGTTCATAACTTACGTTGGGCAAATCGAGTGGATCAACAATCTTAATGAAATTTTCAATGTACTCGACCGCGTCTTCTCCATTTGTTCCACTAAAAGCATTATATCATAGTATTTTTAAAAATTCATCACCTAGTTCGAATTTGGAATTTTTGTTGAACCTTAGTGTAGTAGTATTTGGGCCATAATCCGCTCGAACTTCTTCCATGTATTCTCCTAAAGTTGGTTCCGTCATAGTTTCAGTTACAACTTCTTCGATCGAATCTTCAGAGTTAGCATAACCTGAAACCAAGGTAAAATTATTAGCAGCTTTTTCTCGGAAGAAAGCAAATACAGAAAGCTAAACACGAAACCCGAATACAAAAAAATTCAGTCTGCTGTTGTATCAGATAGTTGATACGTCATATTCAATTGACTGAATACGTCGTATTGACTGTTTGAATGGAATACGCTGTATTGGCAATGAAAACTTGATATGCCATATTCAACTGGTGAATACGCCATATCGATAATTCAAACAAAACAGTGTACTGAAAACAAAAATAAAACAGAAATGTAAAACAAACACACAAACAAAATTATAAAAACTTTCAGGTGAAATGCACGATCCAACACTAAGACTCAAAAATAAAAAATTAAACTACACTAAATCTAGATTAATTAAAAGTTAGAATTAAAATACTAATAAAAACAAGAATTAATCAACTTCACTCCCCGGCAGTGGAGCTAAAACTTGATGTGTCGTTGTGCGTAGGTGATATTTATTATCAAGATTTACATTTTTTTTTACTTTACCTAAAAACAACACTAACGGCCAGTGGACCCAATCAGTTGTAGCTTCGTTGGTAAGTAGGATGTCGATCACTAATAGCGAGAGCGTTAGTTCCTAAGTCTACCAGTATTTTAGTTGTCTACGTTAGTTCTAATCTAAGTTAATCCTAATTCTAAGGTTTGAAGGGGGTTTCAGTCTGAAAGACTGGCATGGGTTTTGGTGGTAACTTAAATCTACTTCAGTCACAATAACACACACAAGCTGATAATCAGAGGATATAAGAGCGGTCAATCCTATTAAAAGGAAACTATATTAACCATGATTAATCAAATATAACGCAGGTTTGTTCATTAGTGTAATGACTGTTTTATATCGAAGGGGCATATCATTCCTAGATTTAGGCGGTACTTCTTCTTAAAACCTAGAAACGCTAATTCTGTCACAATTAAATGCATCCGCATAAAGTATTCTATGTTATTTATAATCTATCTTAGGAAATTAATAATGGTGATCTTATTAAACCCTAGCTCAACAAGACTTTACTAACTTATTGCTTAACTACTCTTTATATACTAGTAGTCCACTATCTGAGTCCTTACCAAGGGAATCAGAACGTCATTTGTTGATCCCAAGTCACCTGCTAGTCCAACTTGTTCACTAAACCAATGGTAAAGATAGGTCATTATTTGTGATCCTATGATTCTAGATATATAAATCGTTATATGGAGAGCTACCCTAGTTAATCTAGTCTACTTGGTCAGCACAACTAGATCTAGTTGATTGATAGGTCGCATACATAAGCACATAAATGAGTATAAATTGATAAACATAAAAACAACCATCGAATAAGCATGCAATCAATATAAACACACCAAACATTAAATCTTCATAAACATGACTAATACCTAAATGTATTAGCCAATAACCATTGTATCGAATACAAACATAATAAATGAATCAACCAAGGTAACCTAACCGAATTAAACAAATGATACCAAAAATTGAATAATTATTAAAAGTATGAGAATTACAAGGTGTTTCCTATGGAATTAAGAATGTTAGGGTTTCGAATATATATTTAAGCACACCCTAAACTCATGTTTAGGGTTTTGTATTTATAGTGTCTAGAATGTATTGGTTGAGGTCAATACGATGTATTGGGGGTTACTTAGAGTAGGGACCACGTTCAATATCTTCTAGAATCTTCCATTACTCGATCTTGGATACGGAGTTTACAGTCTTCTGGATACGATGTATTGCTATACAATTCTTCATGGTTTCTAGTGAAGTGTAGGCACAGATACGTCGTATCTTCCTTATTGGATACGGCTTATGCGTTGTCAGAACAATATCTTGAGATTTCTTCGTTTAAGCTCAAAAATGCGTGCCTTTTAGCAAACTTCACCAATTACTCCATAATTACTGCAAATATCAAATATAAAAAATTAAGTACCAATTCATGCAATAATTATACAAAATGGGGGATTTTGGTATGTGCTTAATTACACAAACTATTTTCCATTAAAACCGGACTTAAACGACCAAAAACGTACCAAAACTACATTGTATTTGTATGTTTTGCATTTGTATTATGCAGGTAACGGATATCTAATAAAAGGACAAAAACAAAGCCAAAATGACAAAACCAAGCACGAGAACGGAAAGAGCGTGAAAGAAAAGTCAAATCAAAGACCGTGAGAAGTCAAAAAGACAAAGTCAAAGTCAACCTTGGGAAGTGGCCTTGAAAAAAGCATCGAAAACCAAACCCAAAAACCTAAATTGTCAAAAGTGGGCCCACTCGTACCCACCTAGTGGGCCCGGGTCAGCCCACTTATACGTTACAATCCTTATAAAACCCAAAAAGCCCAAGTCCTCTTTTTACAATTCCCGGCCCATAACAAGGTCCAAAACCAAACCCATCAAATCCTTATAATATCCTGTTATCCCAACCCTTTTAACCTTTACATCGTTAGTCCTTTAAGGACTAACGGTGCAAACATTTACAAACAAAAAGGACCAAAGATGCACACCACAAAGACTGTGGTTGTAATCACATATTACACCTTGGGGGACCATACTTGCTATTTTCTAAAACTTCAAAAGGGGCGTGATCTGGCCCTTTTTGTATAAATATATATATACAATAAATATATAAATATAAATACGTAAGGATAAAAATCAAATAGTAAGTATTCCAAGAGGCTTTTAAAAGATTCGCTTTTATCCAAAGCACAATCTCTCAAAACCTACCCGAAGTCGTAATCCCGTCGAGGTGCAAATTGAAAATCGAGAACGTTTGTGATCGCGTGAATTGAATGGATTAAGGATTTTTAGATTTGGTTTTTCTAATTCTATGATTAAAATGCAAAAACAATTAAAGAAATCCTAAAAACGAAAGCTAATAGTGATTTAAACTTAAAAACGAGAACCGGGACCTAAACCTGTTCTTTAAAAAACAAAATTTTGAAATTCAAACCCTACGGATGCAAAATTAATTTTCCTTAGTGCTAAATGATAAAAGAAAATTTTCTAAAAAAGAATTATATTTTTTTGACTTTTATTTTATTTATTATGAATTAAAAATGATTTTAAAGAAATTAAATGAAAAAAAATACTAAACTATTTTTGAAAATTCTAAAAAATATATGGAAAATAGTTTAAGCTATGGGCTATCTAAAAAAAATAAAATGGGACACCCAGCTTAATTGAATAAGCCGGATAAAAGCAAAAAGAGCTTATGAGCTTATTGGGCTAAAAAGCCTATATAACTTAAATTGTGCACACTCGAACTAGATAGCCCTACTAGAGCCACTGGTTAATATGTATGTGGTGTGTTGTGGGTGTTAAAGGAGAGGTCCAGGGTTCGACCCTTGGCCTTCCTTTTTAGAAAATATTTTTTTTCTTTTTAAAAAAAAAACTTATAAAATATGCAAAATAATGAAACTTTAAAAAAGTGACTTTGTGAGAAAATGAAAAATAAGCTGGAAAATAAGCACTAAAACTGACAGTTTGGGCTTTTTTAAACTAAGGCTAGGATAAGCTAACTGCTATGCTAATTCTAAGGCTAATAAGCTAGGTAAAAAGCAAACTAAGCAAACACAGCAGTTAAACAACACCTAATAAGCACACACTATCAAAAATAAGCAAAGGCTAAGGGCAGATTTACTATTTTTACACTAAGGGTAAGAATGCTAAAAGATAAGCAAATAGAGGCAAATTAAGCAAGGGAAAAAGAAAGTTAAGCAAAAATAGTTAAGCAATTACACCTAATAAGCTGACCTAACTACAAATAAGTAAATAAGAACAGAAAAATAAGCTAAATAAGGCAAATAAGCTAGATGGGCCAATTTGCATGCAAAGCAGCCTATGGGACAGTCTTGGGGCTTATTTTTAAGCCTCAAAAAGGTGTCTTTTGGCTTATGGCTTGTAAGGGCTTAAACACTGGCTTATGGGCTACTAAATTAAGTAAAAAGAAAAAGGACTAGGACTCTAAAAAGCTTAAGAAAAAGTGAATAAAAAGGGCTGTCACCAATAGCATATGCTGATTGTGGGATTTTTGCAAAGACAGAGGGCTATTTTGCAGCCCTAAAATCAGCAGGAAAATAAGCTCCAATTTTAAAACAAGGTAAAAACAGATGGAGTTTAGGCTCCAATGAGCTTGTGCACAACTTTTCAAAATCTAAAAACATGTTTATGGGACTTAGATTTGAAGATAGAAAAAGAGACTTTTAAAGACAAAAAATATAACTAGACCTTAACAGAATTTGGACAAAACAAAAGTGGACTAAATGAAAACTCTACTGCTGCATTAGACACTTAAAACAACACCAAAAACAACACTCAAAGTTGGTTTTAAAAGACTCAATCTAATAAGCCCTTGTAAACTGTTTTGGTCCAACAGTTTCAAAAGGGCTCTTAGAAAAAACCTTAAAACTCCCTTTAAGACTTAAAGGCTTTTGAAAAACAGATTAAAAACTCATAGAAATGATTGTTAAAGATGGCCCAAAGACCCAATGGTTTTAAAAACACTTTTTAACCCACTTTGGCTGTTATGCCAAACACCCCTTTAAGATTTTTAAAACAAATTTTAAACTGAATTTCAAAGGTTTAAGCCAAGAAAATTCAAAATAGATGATAAGTGACAAAAATTAAGCAAGATTAAGCAACAAGCACAAAGCAATAAGCACTCAAATAAGCTATTAAGGAAATAAGCAGTTTGAGCAAATAAAGGCAGTTTCACACAAAAACTTAAACAAAAGGCATAATATCAAAAAGTGAACATACACAAGCATAAAGCAACAAAATAAGCAACAATAAGCATAAAATAAGCTATGAACAGTCAAAATAAGCAAAAATGCAAAAATTTTGAAAAAGGAAACTTACAAAGGTTCCAAGCTTAATGGAAATGAAATAAGCTCTCAAACTAGCTTATACACACCTATATGCTTACCATAAGCTCTAAACCAATGGCCATCCCTTATAAACCATGCTCCTTGCTTCTTGACAGATTCTTGATTTTTTTTTTGGATTTTTGACTTTTTTTAACAGGAAATGAAACAAGCTTTTATATTAGTTTTTAATGACTCAAAAACTTATATTAAGGCTTAAAACAAGTATTTAAAAGACAAGATATTTAAATGACAAGAATTTAAAGAAAACGGTAAATTGCATAAAATTAAAGAACAAGTATTTAAAAGACAGAAATTTAAATTGCAATGAATTAAAATGACAGTGATAAAAGGGTACAAATCTTGGTTACAAGTTTTTGACTTAAACACAAAAATTCGACCAAGACTAACTAAGCTATTCTAGTCCTATTTATAAGAATTCTTCCATGCCTTGAGTCTCTCTTGTCTGTTTCTTTGCTGAGGGGCTTCAAGCATATGTGTTTATTGTGTGAGTAAGTAGCTCAAAGCAATCTTGGCCCTTGGTTTTTCTTGGTCCCAAAGTCAATCAATCGTGACCCTTCAATTTCTTGTCCAATAGGGTTTGTAAGGATTGCCATGGTGTTCTTGTTGTTCTGTAAGGTGGGGTGAGGGATTGGGATGATTTTGGAGTGATGTGAACATTGTTCAAGGTGGAGGGACAGGGACAGTGAACAGTAGTGGGGGTGTTTTGGCGGGTTGCTTTGTTTTTAGTTTTAAAGCAGGGTAAAGGTTTGAAAAAGTGGCAATAATGGCCCTCCAACGTTATTTATCATATTACACTGGTAGTCTATGTGGTGTTTACAATTTTAAGGATGTGGCAGAATTAGTCCCTCTTGGTTATACTTGTAGTTACATGCATGGTCCTTGTGATGTTTAACGAAAGTTAGGGTATCGGTTATAAGGCTTAACAGCCGTTAACCACATTGGGCCATATTTGTGTTCATTGGGCCGGCTATGATATAAAAATGGGTTTGGGCTATTTAAGCTTTAAAACTTATAAGTCTTGTAAATAATAGCTTAATGGGCTGCCCCGGCCCATTAGATGGGTACGGGTGGCCCATTAAGGTATTTCTTCGTTTTCGGCATTGACTTTGTCAGGGTTGACTTGACTTTGAATTTTGTTGACTTTGGCTTCGATTTGACTTTGGCTTTTCCACGCTTTTCCAATCAGTGCTCGGTTTTGTCCATTTTTGCTTGATTTTTCATCCTTTTCTCGGATATCCGTTTCCTACACAATATAAATGAAAACATACAAATACAATGTATTTTTGGTACGTTTTTGGTCATTTAAGTCCGGTTTAAATGGAAAACGGTATGTGTAATTAAGCACATACCAAAATCCCCCATACTAAACTATTGCGTGTCCTCACGCAATGCTATAAGTAAGCACTTAGAAAACTAAGAATCTCGATCCCCCTTGACTAATAACCTCGAAAAGTAGCTAAGTGTTCGTCAAGGGGAAATAAAGAATCAATGGCTTTGAAAAGCCCTGTTTTTATCATTTTTTAAATGTACACTTATTCCTACTCATATTTTTGTTCTTTTCATTTTTCTCATTTTTTTGTACTTTTAATATCAAGCAACTAACTAACATATTTGACTTTCGTTATTTTTATAACTTTTAGGGATCATAGAACAAGATGCATTTCAATTCTAAAATGCCCCAAAAAGGATAAATTCATCGTTCCCGACTTTTCATTTATTCCAAACCAAGCTTAAAACGAAATCACCGTTAAATATAAGTTAAGATGCTAACACTACTCATATTTATAACTTGTAAACTTTTCACTCCCGACAATTATTATATATTAGGTGAATGTGCTATTTCGAATTTCAACTATGGATCAACGTTTTGCAAAATACTATGCTTCACGTTCCACCCGAGAATAATGAGTTTGAAGGCGAGATCATCCCATGTAGCGACTTTCGTCTCGGCACATCCCAACCTTGCGGCTAAGTGACCAGGCTTTTGACACCCCACAGAGACTAGTATCGGGACTCACGGACCTTCGGTTTCAAAAACTCTTAGGTTTCCCGTATATACATAGCTTATTTAGAAAAACTTAAAATAAAATAGTCTTAGTTCAAAAGCATATTTAAATTTAAGAAAAAGAGATTTTCCCTATATTTATTAACTCACATTTACTACACTTAATATAATTATTCATTCTTAAGGAAATCCTCGACCTTTTAGAAGGCTGCAACATCGGTTGTGAGCCGGCAAGATGCAGCAAACTTTTATCAGTCTCGGATTATTATTCTTACTATGGGCTTTCTTTAGAAGGCTGTAACATCGGTTGTGAGCCGGCAAGATGCAACAAACTTTTATCAGCCCACAGTTTATAATTATTACTCATTTTTTTCCATTTTTTTTAACATATAATACCATAATATAGAGAAAATTTCGTTTTAGCAAATCTAAGTATAAATTTGAACTAAATTTATTGATATAGACTATACTTCAAAAATTGTTGATTTAAGTTTAATTTTCAAAAATAGCACGTATTATTAGTCCGGTTAGAAGCTTATGGGAGAAAAAGCCACAAATTACACACATGAGCTCTTAAGATTTCCAAATAATCCTTGTTTAGCATCCAACTCATAATTAACTCTATCATTTTTCGTTCTTCGCGAAGATTCGCGAATGCTTAGTCTAAAAGTTAAGGAACAAGCGAGCTCAACACGCTCTATCGGGTCAAAATATAATCTTATTCATTTTTTGGTATTTTTTTAAAATTTTAGTTGTAAAAACGGGATTACGCGATAACAACGACTGCAGGCACAATCAAATCGAAGATCCCCCCATACTAGAATTAAACATTGTCCTCAATGTTTTAAGAAGGGTCTCTACATAAATCCTAAGCCATTTATTAAGTATGCTTAAAAATAAACGTTAGTCGATAAGATTTGGATATCGGATTCCCAAAATGAAGCTGAGGATTTGAAGCTCTTGTGAACGAAGGAAAAAAAGCGAGAGCACGAGAGGCTTCAAAAATCCAGGCAATCCTGGACAATACAACACAAAACACAAAACACGGAAAAGGAAAGAGGCAAGCCTCCTCACAACAAAACACTTATTCATTACTACATAACTACCATACTACTATGATTATACTAAGATAAGCATGGGTTGCCACCCACGAAGCCCTTGTTTTAGGTCACTTAGCTTGACCCAATCCCCCACACTTGAGCTTTTCAAGGGGGATAGAATTGGAGACACGGGACATCTAAAATTCAGATGTCCTCTCCATATGAGCAAGGAAAAATCTCCATCGGATTTTCAAAAATATTAATGACTTTGAAAACTTTAGAGCCCCGATGAGATAATTTCAAGAGAGAGGTATGAACTCTTTTAGAAGTGAGAATCCCAGGGTTGGAGACTTTTTTCTCATTTTCGGATGAAAACGATAGTAAAGCTCCTAGCCCAGGAACTTCTTTGTGGAAAGGAAGTTCATAAAGAGAAAGAGGAGGATATGAATCCTCAAGAATTAAAGAAGCATTAGTGGTATTCTTTACATTCTTATCTGGTGTTGCAAGATTTGTGACTTCAAAGAGGTTCTCATGAATGAGTATACTCGGATTAAATACCTTGTCCTCGTTGTTGGTCGAAGACAAAGTATCAACCTCGGAAAAATCCTCATAGAAAACTGAGTCACACTCGGGAAAAGGAAGGAAATCACTTGATCTAGGGAGATCAAGTTCATCAATCAAGATTTTAGAATCTTTGATTTTATCTTCCTTGGAGTAAAAAGGATCATCATGAGTATTATCATTAACGGTCTCAAGATCAAAAAGATTATCATCTTAATCATCCCATAAAAGGTGGGGATGAGTAATCAAGAGCATGTTCATCGGTGAACATCTCAGAAATGGTATAAACAAGATTGTCATCAAGAGAATTTTCATCAACCGAATCTTTGAGAATAGAATCTATTTCTTGATAGGATCATAGTTAAGCAGATACTCTATTTCTCGAAGGCCAGATTTAACATCAAAGGGAAGATCATCATTTCTCGATGGAAATGTGAGGTGAGCGAGTTCATCGGCTAACTCCTCAAGAAAATAGTCGTTAATCTCAAAAATCGAGAGACTGGGTGAAGAAGAAGTGGTACTGCCACTTAAAGAATTATGAAAAGGAGGGAAAAGAGATGAAGGATTACTATTTCCTAGTGGAAATGAATCATTTGCGAGATAAGCTTCGAATTCTTCCCAAATTAAATCACTTTCTTCGAGGGAAATAAGTGTGGGGGAAGAAGAAGAAGACTTGGTCTCGGATTCCAAAATCAGAGTGGAATTGCCACTTTGATGATTTGTTGCAAACAAATCTTTACGAATTTCCTCATGTGAAACATTGTAGACATCAATCATGTTGATTGATTCTTGATGAGGTTCGTTTGAATAGCTTGAAGTGTCAATTCTCATGTTCAAGATTATTCTTTCATTACCGTCACGGAGAATCATTTGTTCTCCATGAACGTCAATCAAAGCACGAGCAGTCTGTAAGAATGGTCTTCCCAAAATGAGGGGGACACGAGGATCGCTCTCATAATCAACAATGACAAAATCAGCGGGAAATGTGAACTTTCCAACCGGAACAAAGACATCTCTTGCAATTCCTTTCAGAGTGCAAATATCACGTTTAGCAAGTTCAAGAGTCATTTGGGTAGAAATAAGCTCGGGTAATCCTAACTCTTTCCACGTCGAGAGTGGCATCAAGTTGATGCTAGCACCTAGATCGGCTAGGGCCTTGAACTTGAGCTCATTAAAACCACACGGAATGAGAAATTTCCTAGGGTCTCCTAGCTTTTCGGGTAGCTTCTTAAGGATAACCACTAAGCAATTTTCATTAAGAGGTTTGTTTGCCAATTCAATAAGTTTCTCCTTGTTGGAAAGGAGAGACTTAAGCATCTTTTGGTACTTAGGGATTAGAATCAAAGCATCGACAAGAGAGATATTGATGTGAAGTTGTTTAAACATTTGCCAAAATTTGTGTATTTGGACTTCATCATTTTTTTTTCTTTTCTTGGTTCATTCTTGACGGATAAGGGATATGAGGATAACGATGATCCCTTTGGTAAATCACAAAGTTTCTTTGAGAAGGAGGTTTAGCTTTTTGGACTTGAGTAGGTGGGACCTTAATGGTATACTCATCATGTTCTGGGTCCGTTAAAGTCTCCTCTACATGTTCATCCTCCTCTGGATTTATGAATGGAGGAGGCATTGGAACGGTAGGTCCATCAAGAACAAGACCACTTCAAGTGGTAATGGCTTTCAATTCACCCTTCGGGTTAGAAACGGTGTTGCTAGGGAGAGATCCTGTGCCCGAGGTAGAAGCGGTGTTCATTTAGAAAAAGCTAGCCATCATGTTCTTAAGCTCGTTTGTTTGATTTGACATTGAAGCTTGAATTGAATTTTGCATTTCATTCCTTAACTCAATTTTCACATTATTAATTTGAGCTTGCATGGCTTTCATGTTAACATCATTTATTTTCTTAAATTTCTCCAATTCACTTAACGGAACACTTTGGTTTTGTTGAGCTGGAGCTTGATAATTTGAATTTTGATTAAAATTGTTTCCTCGGTTATATCCTTAAGGTTGGCTAAAACGGTTTTGATTATTTTGCCCGTTCGGTTGAACAAAACCCGGTGGTCTTGTTTGATTAGCCACACCTTGAGGACGATAACCGGCATTACCCTGATTGAAGTTACCTACGGCTGCTGCAACGTATCCTTGAATATTATCCTGATATTCTGGGAAAATGTTGCCATCGGCGGCGAGACACTGATAATAAGGATGAGGACCACCGCAAGTAACACAAATCTCCTCAATAGCTTTTACGGAAGCTAGAGGTGGGGTAGCTTGAAATTGTTTAAGAATAGCCGTCATAGCGGTAGTCACAGCACTCGTTTGCTGATTTACTACATGAGTAAGCTTGGCTATATTGGAAGAAGAAGAATTACCATCACTTGATTTCACTTGAGAAACAACCGATTTGTTTTGTGAATTGCGGACCTTGGATTTGTTTTTGATAATCATCAACACATCTTGAGTACTTCTTTCCAAAAGATTGCCACCAGCGGTGGAATTCAAGAAATCTTAGTCGGTCGGGTTCAATGCATTGTAGAAAGTATCAAGTTGGTGCAATTCGGTAAAACCACGATAAGGACAAGCACAAAGGAGATCTTTGTATCGGTCCCACGCCTCATGAAACGATTCATCAAACTTTTGTTGAAAATTAGAAATTTCATTTCGAAGGTTTGTCGTTCTCGAGGGAGGGAAAAATTCATTAATGAATTTGGACACGAGATCATCCCAAGTGGTGATAGAACGGGGGGGTTCTTTTTCAAGCCACCGGCGGGCTGCCCCCGCAAGAGAGAAAGGAAAAAGCATAAGCTTAATCGCATGATTCGGCACATCCTTGTATTTGATTGTGGAAGTTATTTTGTTGAACCAACGAATGTGGTCATGAGGATTGTCTTTCTCAAGTCCGAAGAATTGGTCCGAAGTCATCATATTAATGAGACTGTGCTTGAGCTCGAAATGCTCAGCAAGAATTGGTGGAACCACGATTGCCTCCGCATAACCCTCGGTGGGTGCACGGAGCAATTCTGCCATAGTACGTTGATCGGCCATCGTAACTACGGGTGATTCTTCAAGAGCGAACGGTTCGACTCTTTGATTTGAACGTCTACGGTTACGACGTTTCGGATTTGAAGTGGTTGGATTAGAAGAAGAATTACCAACGAGATTAGAAGAAGAACGAGTGCGCATGCACTAAAAAGATTAAAAGAAAAATATTTTTGGTTTTTTCAATAATTTCACAATTTATTTTAATGGACAAAACGAGATCGAATAACTTAAACCAATAATCGACAAGCTTCATGGTAGCTCTTCAAAAGAAAAACGCACAAAGGAGCGAAGGAGTAGAAAAGCGTGAAGCTATTAAAAACATTTCTCCTTTAGGGTCGTAGTTTTTTTTTTTTTTTTTTTGTTTTTTTTTTTATTTTCTACCTCGGAACAACCCTCATTATACCCCTCTTAGAGTTTGTTAAACTTTTAAAGGTGAGCCGTACATCGCTAGTGACACAAAGGTAAGTTTTGAATCTTTTGTTCGGGAACTTATTATGATAATGCTCATGATACAAGCATTATATTGATGATGGATTTTTATTTCTTGATTAAGGACAATTTTTTTTATGTTTTTGATTTTTCTTGATTTTTTTTTCTTATACTAATACTAATAAAAGAAAATGAAAAATATTTTTGGGTTTTTTATAATTTTAATAAAGAAAATATACACAAACGGGATTGAGAACTTCACAAGGGAAGGGTCTTCAAAAACTAATCTTCAAACGAAACGATAATCGATTACACCTCCCCGGCAGCGGTGCCAAAAATTGATTCGATCCGAACACATATATATAAATAATAAATAAATATAAATACGTATAAGGATAAAAATCAAATAGTAAGTATTCCAAGAGGCATTTAAAAGATTCGCTTTTATCCAAAGCACAATCTCTCAAAACCTACCCGAAGTCGTAATCCCGTCGAGGTGCAAATTGAAAATCGAGAACGTTTGTGATCGCGTGAATTGAATGGATTAAGGATTTTTGGATTTGGTTTTTCTAATTCTACGATTAAAATGCAAAAACGATTAAAGAAAACCTAAAAACGAAAGCTAATAGTGATTTAAACTTAAAAACGAGAACCGGGACCTAAACCCGTTCTTTAAAAAACGAAATTTTGAAATTTAAACCCTACGGATGCAAAATTAATTTTCCTAAGTGCTAAATGATAAAAGAAAATTTTCTAAAAAAGAATTATATTTTTTTGACTTTTATTTTATTTATTATGAATTAAAAATGATTTTAAAGAAATTAAATGAAAAATAATACTAAACTATTTTTGAAAATTCTAAAAAAAATATGGAAAATAGTTTAAGCTACGGGCTATCTAAGAAAAATAAAATGGGACGCCCAGCTTAATTGAATAAGCCAGGAAAAAGTAAAAAAGAGCTTATGGGCTTATTGGGCTAAAAATCCTATATAACTTAAATTGTGCACACTCTAACCAGATAGCCCTACCGGAGCCGTTGGTTAGTGTGTGTGTGTGGTGTGTTGTGGGTGTTAAAGGAGAGGTCCAGGGTTCGACCCTTGGCCTTCCTTTTTAGAAAATATTTTTTTTTCTTTTTTTTAAAAAAACTTATAAATTATGCAAAATAATGAAACTTTAAAAAGGTAATTTTGTGAGAAAATGAAAAATAAACTGGAAAATAAGCACTAAAACTGACAGTTTGGGCTTTTTTAAACTAAGGCTAGGATAAGCTAACTGCAATGCTAATTCTAAGGCTAATAAACTAGGCAAAAAGCAAACTAAGCAAACACAGCAGTTAAATAACACCTAATAAGCATACACTATCAAAAATAAGCTGAGAAAATAAGCTAAGGCTAAGGGCAGATTCACAATTTTTACACTAAGGGTAAGAATGCTAAAAAATAAGCAAATAGTGGCAAATTAAGCAAGGGAAAAAGAAAGTTAGGCAAAAATAGTTAAGCAATTACACCTAATAAGCTGACCTAACTACAAATAAGCAAATAAGAACAGAAAAATAAGCTAAATAAGGCAAATAAGCTAGATGGGCCAATTTGCATGCAAAGCAGCCTATGGGACAGTCTTGGGGCTTATTTTTAAGCCCCAAAAAGGTGTCTTTTGGGTTAAGGCTTATAGGGGCTTAAACACTGGCTTATAGGCTACTAAATTAAGTAAAAAGAAAAAGGACTGGGACTCTAAAAAGCTTAAGAAAAAGTTAATAAAAAGGGCTGTCACAAATAGCATATGTTGATTGTGGGATTTTTGCAAAGACAGAGGGCTGTTTTGCAGCCCTAAAATCAGCAGGAAAATAAGCTCCAATTTTAAAACAAGGTAAAAACAGATGGAGTCTAGGCTCCAATGAGCTTGTGCACAACTTTTCAAAATCTAAAAACAAGTTTATGGGACTTAGATTTGAAGATAGAAAAGAGACTTTTAAAGACAAAAAATATAACTAGACCTTGACAGAATTTGGACAAAACAAAAGTGGACTAAATGAAAACTCTACTGCTGCATTAGACACTTAAAACAACACCAAAAACAACACTCAAAGTTGGTTTTAAAAGACTCAATCTAATAAGCCCTTGTAAACTGTTTTGGTCCAACAGTTTCAAAAGGGCTCTTAGAAAAAAACTTAAAACTCCCTTTAAGACTTAAAGGCTTTTGAAAAACAGATTAAAAACTCTTAGAAATGATTGTTAAAGATGGCCCAAAGACCCAATGGTTTTAAAAACACTTTTTAACCCACTTTGGCTGTTATGCCAAACACCCCTTTAAGATTTTTAAAACAAATTTTAAACTGAATTTCAAAGGTTTAAGCCAAGAAAATTGAAAACAGATGATAAGTGACAAAAATTAAGCAAGATTAAGCAACAAGCACAAAGCAATACGCACTCAAATAAGCTATTAAGGAAATAAGCAGCTTGAGTAAATAAAGGTAGTTTCACACAAAAACTTAAACAAAAGGCATAATATCAAAAAGTGAACATACACAAGCATAAAGCAACAAAATAAGCATAAAATAAGCTATGAACAGTAAAAATAAGCAAAAATGCAAAAAATTTGAAAAAGGAAACTTACAAGGGTCCAAGCTTAATGGCAATGAAATAAGCTCTCAAACTAGCTTATATACACCTATATGCTTATCATAAGCTCTAAACCAATGGCCATCCCTTATAAACCATGCTCCTTGCTTCTTGACAGATTCTTGATATATATATTTTTTTGGATTTTTGACTTTTTTGACTGGAAATGAAACAAGCTTTTGTATTAGTTTTTAATGACTTAAAAACTTATATTAAGGCTTAAAACAAGTATTTAAAAGACACAATATTTAAATGACAAGAATTTAAAGAAAACAGTAAATTGCATAAAATCAAAGAACAAGTATTTGAAAGACAAAAATTTAAATTGCAATGTATTAAAATGACAGTAATAAAAGGGTATAAATCTTGGTTATAAGTTTTTGACTTAAACACAAAAATTCGACCAAGACTAACTAAGTTATTCTAGTCTTTTTATAAGAAGTCTTCCATGCCTTGAGTCTCTCTTGTCTGTTTCTTTGCTTAGGCGTTTCAAGCATATTTGTTTGTTGTGTGAGTAAGTAGCTCAAAGCAATCTTGGCCCTTGGTTTTTCTTGGTCCCAAAGTCAATCAATCGTGGCCCTTCAATTTCTTGTCCAATAGGGTTTGTAAGGATTGCCAAGGTGTTCTTGTTGTTCTGTGAGGTGGGGTGAGGGATTGGGATGGTTTTGGAGTAATGTGAACAGTGTTCGAGGTAGGGGGACATAGACAGTGAACATTAGTAGGGGTGTTTTGGCGGGTTCATCTGTTTTTAGTTTTAAAGCAGGGTAAAGGTTTGAAAAAGTGGCAATAATGGCCCTCTAACGTTATATATCATATTACACTAGTGGTCCATGTGGTGTTTACAATTTTAAGGATGTGGCAGAATTAGTCCCTTTTGGTTATACTTGTAGTTACATGCATGGTCCTTGTGGTGTTTAACGAAAGTTAGGGTATGGGTTATAAGGCTTAACAGCCGTCAACCACATTGGGCCATATTTGTGTTCATTGGGCCGACTATGATATAAAAATAGGTTTGGGCTATTTAAGCTTTAAAAGCTTATAAGTCTTGTAAATAATAGCTTAATGGGCTGCCCCGGCCCATTAGATGGGTACGGGTGGCCCATTAAGGTATTTCTTCGTTTTCGACATTGAATTTGACAGTTGACTTTGTCGGGGTTGACTTGACTTTGACTTTTGTTGACTTTGGCTTCAATTTGACTTTGGCTTTTCCATGCACTTTCAATCCGTGCTTGGTTTTGTCCATTTTTTCTTGATTTTTCGTCCTTTTCTAGGATATCTATTTCCTGCACAATATAAATGAAAACATACAAATACAATATATTTTTAGTACATTTTTGGTCATTTAAGTCCGGTTTAAATGGAAAACGGTATGTGTAATTAAGCACATACCAGGGCGCGAACACTGTACATCTCCCACACAAAGAGTGTGTCCTTTCCTGCAACACCAGACAAAACACTATTCCCCTTTCTTCTCCACTTTATCGACCAACGCCATCTCTTTTACCCCACTTCACATGGGCAAAAATCCACCTTGGCAATCCTTAGCATTTCCATTCGTCCAAGGATTAAGACAAAAGATCAAGAGTAGTGATCATAGGACTTAGGCTCCTAGGTGATTTGATGGCCAAGATTTGCTTTTGAAGGCTCTCACACAACAAGCACACCATCAGTCTCTCTTATAAAGAAAGCACACATCCTATAATCATCTTTAGCTTGTTATAAATAGGACTCATTGTAAGCCCTTGGGCACTTAGTTTTTTTTAACCTAGTTTTAGTTTTCAGCTTGTTTTTAAGTCATTGTCTTTAATTTCCAAGTCTTATAATTTTTTAAGTATTAATGAAAATTTAAAGTTTTTAAGTCTACTTTTGAATTCTTGTTTTTTCTTTGGTAAAAGCCTCTTATTAGCTCTTATTTAGACATTTAATCAATCTGTTTTCATTTAAATATTAAGTACTTAAGAAAGTTTTACAAAAAACCAAAAAAAATCCACTCCTTAAATTACCACAGCTTAATGGATGATAAGCCAAACTTGGATGGGCTTATGGACACTACTAGCTTATCTTTGATAAGCTAGAGCTTGTAGATAAGCTCTTTTGAGCATTGTTTTCCCTGTTTAAGCAAGGGTTTTGTAAGTTTTTCATTTCTCTAATTTTAGCTTATTTACTGTTTTACTGCTTATTATTGCTTATTACCTATTTTTATATGCTTGTTTATGCTTATTTATGTTATTTATTGCTTATGTATGTTTGTTTTATGCTTCTATGTCATTTGTGCAAGTTTACTTAAAACCTGTACATTTTAGCTTTTGAAATTGCATAATCTGTTTTAGCTTATTTGAGTGCTTATTGGATATTTAAATTTGTTTAAAACTATTTTTGTAACTCATATAATATATGGTCTTGTGGATTTATGGTTTAATTCAGCCTTAATCAAGTTTTTATTCCAAAACTGTCATTTAAAGAGGTGTTTGGTTTACCTATTTTTACTTGTTAAAATGGGTCAAAATGAGTTTTTACTCTTGGGTCAGTTTAGTTTAGCTTAGATTAGTCCAAAAATTCAGTTTGTTTAAGTTTTAAGTGTTAAAACTCAAAATCAAGGTTTTAAGAGCTTATGGTTTGAATCTGTGAGCTTATAGCTCATTTTATCTGCTTATTTGATTATGCTTTTAAATCTTGTGAAATTTTTAATGTTTTTGTGTTTATGCATGTGTTAAAAGAAATGTAGAATCAAGTTAAATAGGTCTGCATTGTTGGTTTGTATTTTGCCAAAATCTGTCAATTTTTAACTAAGTGTTGAAAAAAAATACTTTTTCATTTGCTTTTCCTGGCTTATTTTGTTTTTCAAAATGGTTTTTGATTGAAGATATAAGTTCTTTGAGGTTTAAATTTGATCTGTCGGTTGGTCTCATATTCATAAGGTTCTCTTTAAGTGCTTATTTTTAAGCTCAAAAGTGGTATTTTGTAAAGATTGTAAAAAAATTCTAAGTGTTGTGATCTGAACAAACAGCTTTTTCATCAAGCTTTTTCAAGGCTTATTTGTGTTTCAAACTGCTTTCTAATTGATGATATTTATAGCTTACTGTTAAAGCTTTTTAGGGGAATAAGTTGTTAGGCCATAAGAATCTGCTTTCTAGCTTAAAAATAAGCTAGAAAAGTTCCCCTTTGGCTGTTTGCCTGCTGTTTTTGGTGTAAGAGCTTATTTGCTTATTTGAGCCTCTCAGCTAATTGCATTTGCTTAATTTAGGTTTAGTATAGCTTATTAGGTTAGTTTAAATCCATTTTAGCTTATTTGCATTTTAGCTTAGAAAATTTTAAGTTTTTAAGCTTTATTAGTTAATCTGTCATTTAACTTAGTATTAGCTTATTCTAGTTGCTTATTGGTGGTCTTTCATGCTTATTAGGACTAGGCCTTTACCTGTTTTAGCTTATTTCCCTTTTTCAGTTGCTTATTAGCTCTAAAAAAGCTAATCATTTTCCTTTTATATCACTTAGTGTAAAAAAAAGCTTATTCTGTCACTTTATAAGCTTATTTATGTGCTTATTTAGGGTTTATAAAAAGGTGCTTTTGTAAAAGTTGTTTATTTGTTGCTTATCTAAAAAGTTATAAAAAATGGCAAATAAAAAAAACATTTGGGAGTTGGGGGAAGTCCTAGGTGAGCAGGACTCGAACCCGGGACCTCAACCCCAACTCACCAAACGTTTTTAACACACACCTCTACTACACAAGCGCCCTTGGGTCTTTTACGTTTTGTTTTGCACAAACAATTAACTTATACACGTTTTGAGCCCATTTGCTTAATAAGCTGTTTTAGCTTATTTAACAGCTTATTTGATAAGCTGTTTTCTCACCCTTATTTTTATTAAATTCTTCACTGTTCAATGCACTTTTCAGGATTTTTTCAGAATTTTTATAATTAGTTTAGTATTTTTAATCATTTAATTTCATTAAAATCGTTTTTAATTCATAAAAAATTATAAAAAGTCAAATAAATATAATTCTTTTTTAGAAAATTTTCTTTTAACATTTAGGACTTAGGAAAATTAGATTTGCTTTCGTAGGGTTAAAATTGTAGATTTTGATTTTTTTAAAGAACGGGATTGAATCCCGTTCACGTTTTTCGTATTTTTTAAGCCTAAATTGCTCTTGTTTTTTGTTTAGTTTTCTTAGTTCTTGCATTTTAGTCATTTAGGACTTATAAAAATCAAATAGATCATTTTAGGTATTAATTTTGATAAATTAGGGTTTTTAAGTCGCGTTTTTAGGGCTCCCATTGTGTTTTTAGTTTAATTTTGTGTTGCTTTGATCGTTTTTAGTGTAGATTGCATTAATTTTCTCGTAGAATTAGAAATCCAATCAAAATCTTTGTTCCATTCAAGCATCAAATGTCAAACCGACTCTCGACTTTCCATTGCATTCCTCGTTGGGGATAAACGACCCGGGAATATCATATACTACTTCCGAATTTTATTGATTTTCTTTCTTTGAACCTTATCAAGGGTAACTTGGTTTGGTTTGGTTAATATAAGTAGTAGTATTATATATTATTATTTATATACCCTAAAAGATAGAAGTTAATATATTGCCCGGATTTTTGAAGCCTCTCGTGCTCGCGGTTTTTGTCCTTAGTTCACTAGAGCTTTAAATCCTCAACTTTATTTTGGGAATCCAATATCCAAATCTAATCGACTAACGTTTATCTTTAAGCATACTTAATAAACGGCTTAGAGTGACGTAGAGACCCTTCTTAAAACATTGAGGACAATGTTTAGTTCTAGTATGGGAAATAAAATGAATCAATCATATAATACTCTCAACTTTGAGTATTATCATTAATAAGTTCCCGAACCAAAGATCAAAAACTTGTCTTTTGTATCACTTGCGAGATACGGTCACCTTTGAAGGTTAAACAAACTATAAGAGGGGTATAAGGAGGGTCGTTCCAATGAACTACGACCCTAAAGAAGAAGGTTTTAAATAGCTTCGCGCTTTCCTACTCCTCCTCTCCTTTGTGCGTTTTTCTTTTAGAGAGCTACCGTAAAGCTTGTTGATTATTAGGCTTAAGTTGTCTTATCTCATTGTCCGTTATTAAAATAAATCTTTGTGAATCAATTGTTGAAAAACCAAAAAAAAAATCAATTAGTATAATTTCTCTTTTTAAATTTCTTTTTAGTGCATGAGCACTCGATCTTCGACTAGGAATCTCTTTCCACCTCTCGAAGATCCCGAACGTACAATTAGAAGAAGAACTCGTGTTAATCCTAATCTTTTGAACGATTTTGAAGAAACACATGTCCGCGAACGAAATGGTGATGACGGACACCTCCCCCATCCGGTAGGTGGTTTACCAGTTCCCGACCTCCGTACTATGGAGGAGTTGTGCCAACCATCTTTGAATGGTCGGGGTGGACCAATTGCCCCGATTGCAATTCAAGCAACGAATTTTGGACTTAAGAATGACATGATTCAACAAGTTCAAAATTCGTGTCCATTTCGTGGACTGGGTGATGATGCCAACAAGCATCTTGACAAGTTTTTGCATGTCACCCAAAGTATGAAAGTGAATGGGGTCTCTGATGACGCCCTTCGTCTATATCTCTTCCCGTACTCCTTGCAACATCGTGCACGCCGAATGGTTTTGATCGATTGCCAAGGAAATCATCACCAAACCTTTGAACCAAATGGCAAAAATATTTCTCGAAAAATACTTTCCCACCTCTATGGGTGACCAAGTTGAGAAATGAATAAACGAAGTTCCGTCAAGAACCACGATGAAATCATTATTCGAGCATTGGAGGCTTTACAAGATTTCAATTGATCGATGTCCTAACCACAACATGTTACCCGTGACTCAAATAGATACTTTCTATAACGGGTTAACTTTAAGGCATCGTGATACCATCAATGCTGCTGCCGGAGGTACCTTTATGAAAAGGCGACCCGAAGAGTGTTATGATCTAATCAAGAATATGAACGCTCAGCACAATGATTGGGATACTTCCGCTCAAAAGAGTGAGTCATCTAGTTCTATCACTTATTCTAATTCGGAAATAACAGCCCTTAAGCTTGAAATGGCGGAAATCAACAAGAATTTAATGAAAATGCTTCAAACGAACCAACAAGTTAATTCTGTAACACCGAGTTGCGAAACTTGTAGTGGTCCTCATTCTTACAATAATTGTCCAGCCACCATTGGCCAAACTCAGAACGTATATGCTGCGGGAGCCTATAATCAAGGTGGTAATTCTTACCAACCTCAAGGTAACCGTAATTTGCTTAGCTATCGTTCGGATAATTATCTCGGACCACCGGGGTTTAATGTGAATCAAAATCAAAACCAAAGCAATCAAATTCAAAACTACCAAAATAGCAATCAAGGAAACAATCATCAAGGAAACAACCAAGGTCGAAACCAATTCTTCCAAGGAGCTAGTCGTGTTCAAAACCCGCCTCCGGCTTATCAAGCACCAGCTTATCAAGCCCCGCCTTACCAAGCTCCGGTTCATCAAGCTCCGATTCCTCAACCGCAAGTTGAGAAGACTAATGAATTCAAAACCTACATGGACACAAATGATGCCATTTTGAAAAATATGCAAACCAACATAACTACATTGACCAATTCTAATCTTGAGCTTAAGAATATGTTTAGTCAATTCATGAAAATGAATACCGCTTCATCCTCGGGTTCGGGAACTCTTCCAAGTAACACCGTTACTAACCCAAGGGAAGATTTGAAAGGTATCACCCACTTACGCACGAAGTGGGTGGTTTGCTTATAAGGGACCAACGATTCCTACTACTTTTTCTTCTTCTCCTAAAGTAGTAGAACGTGAAACCGAGGTGACAAAGAATACGGTGCCTCCTACTAATAACGAAAGTACCAAAGACGTCCAACCTCCGGTTCTCCAAGTTGAAACTTAAGTACCTAATTCTGAGCCCGTTGTTGCTCCCGTTGAAGCTCCCGTTAGTGCTCCGAAGCCTAACCCGAAACCGTCAATTCCATATCCGTCTAGACTTAATGATCAAAAGATCCGCAAAAAAGCTAACGACCAAATTGAGAAATTGTATGAAATCTTTAAAGATTTGAGTTTTGAAAATTAGCATTCACGGATGCTTTGATCTACGCAAAAATTGCCCCGACTCTAAAGCTTTAACTTTGAAACAAGAAAATTAAAGTGAAATAGGCTAAACGCCTTAATGAGAGCATTTTTCGGCGGTTATCCTTAACAAGTTACCTGAAAAACTTGGAGACCCGACAAGTTTCCTCATTCGTTAGAAATTCCTCGAAATGGAATAGAGTGCTTATGTAGCCTGGCCTTATCTTGTTGCAGGCATTAATCTCATGCCATTGTCCGTGTGGAAAAAACTCTCTTTCGAAACTTACCCCGACTTGCATGACTCTCGAACTTGCGGACCGTTCGATCTCCCAACCGATCGGTATCGCCGAAGATGTCTTAGTAAAAGTTGGTGTGTTCCATTTCTCGGCCGACTTTGTGGTCGTTGACCTTGAACCCGATCCCCGAGTTCCCCTTATTCTTGGGAGGTGTTTCTTAAAGGCCGGTTGTTCTTTAATTGATGTGTACGGAGGTGAATTAACTCTTTGTGTCGGCAATAAGGCCATTACTTTCAATCTTGATCAAACTTTGAGATACTCGGCTAATTATAATGATATGACGGCAAACCGAATTGACGTCATTGATATGGCTTGTGAGGAGTATTCTCAAGAAGTTCTCAGTTTCTCCGATGTGATCGCGAGTGGCAATCCCACTCCTTATTATGACCCGGTCGTTTCTACCTCTTCTCCGACCCTCACTACCTTCGGGGATTGTGATTTTCTTCTCGAGGAAGTCGACGCTTTCCTCGCTCTCGAAGATGATCCAACTTCACTAGAAGTTGATCACTCTTATTACGACTCGAAGGGGGACATTCTTCTTCTTGAAGCATTTCTCAATGATGATCCATCATTATCCCCTCCCACTCAAGGAAATTATTTGCCTAAAATTCGAAAAGAACTTAAAATCTGTGAAGCTAAAAATGATAAATCTTCAATTGATGAACCTCCCGAGGTCGAACTCAAGGACTTGCCTCTTCATCTTGAATACACATTTTTGGAGGGTGACGACAAGTTGCCCATCATAATTGCTAAAGACTTGAGTGTCGAGGAAAAAGCCGCTCTCATAAAGGTTTTGAAGTCACACAAGCAAGCCATCGCTTGGAAACTCTCCGACATTAAGGGTATTAACCCGGAAATTCCTTTACTCCACTAAGATTCTTATGGAATAGGACTACAAATCGTGCGAGTCCAACACCAAAAGAACGGGTGAATCAAAAATCCACATGGTCATCAAAAAGGAGATTGAAAAACTTCTTGACGTCGGATTAATTTACCCGATTTCAGATAGTCCTTGGGTGAGCCCCGTACATTGCGTACCGAAAAAAGGTGGCTTTACCGTTGTTGAAAATGATGAAAACGAGTTAATTCCTACTCGATTGGTTACGGGATGACATGTATGCATTGACTACCGAAAGTTAAATGAAGCCACCCATAAAGACGACTTTCCATTACCGTTTATGGATCAAATGCTCGAGAGATTAGCGGGAAACGAATACTATTGTTTTCTCGACGGTTTCTCGGGTTACTTTCAAATTCCCATCAACCCCCATGATCAACAAAAGACCACATTCACGTGTCCTTATGGAACGTTCGCCTACCGTCGCATGCCTTTCGGCTTATGTAATGCACCGGGCACGTTCCAAAGGTGTATGATGGCTATCTTCATATATGATCGAAAAAACAATGTAAGTCCTTTATGGACACTTCCTCGATATTGTGGGACTTTAATTACTGAAATGGCTCTCTCCGGTGGACAAGATGCTCAAAAGGTGTGAAGACACTAATCATTGTCTAAATTGGGAAAAGAGTCATTTCATTGTCAAGGAAGGCATTGTCCTTGGCCATAAAATTTGCAAAAATGGGATTGAAGGTCGAAAAAAGCCACAGTGTTATGTGAATGCTAAGTTGCCCTCAATCCAACCACCGATAAGGGTGTGTTTCTTTATTTTTTACTCGGTCATGCCAGTTTCTGCCCAGACGGATTCATTAAGAGTTTTTCCAAAATTTCCTGGCCCGAATGAACTCATCTTACTATGAGAAAAATAATACTCCGTGCATCTTCTCCGATGAATGTATTCAAGCTTTTGCCCTCGATTGGGACTTACCCTTTGAGCTTATGTGCGATGCAAGCGACTTTACCATAGGTGCGGTCTTGGGGAAACGTCATGAAAAGCACTTTAGGCCTATACACTATGTTAGTAAAACAATGAGCTAAGGCGGAATCTGCATTACACATGACGGAGAAAAAATGGTTTATCCGAGGTGTAACGCCCTTCGAAAAATTATGGTCTTACCTTATCTTGAACAAAAGCATTGTGTATACGGATCACTTCGCCCTCAAATATCTCTTTTCTAAAAAAGATTCCAAGGTGAGATTGCTCTGGTAGGTTCTCCTCCTTCAAGAGTTCAAATTCAAAGTAATTGACACAAAAGAGGCCGAGAATCTTGCGGCCGATCATCTTTCTCGATTAGAAAATCTTGATTAAAATTGCACAGACCCAAAGGAGATAAATGAAACGTTTCCTCATGAAACAACTTAATATGGTGACTTTTTCCGTGGGTGACTCAATTACTCCCCCGTGGTTTGCCGATTTTGCAAATTACCACGCGGGGAATTTCATTGTTAAAGGGATGTCGTCCCAACAAAAGAACAAGTTTTTCAAGGATGTTAAACACTACTTTTGGGACGACCCCTATTTGTTCAAAATATGTGCGGATCAAGTGATCCGGCGGTGTGTTTCGGGCCAAGAAGCTATTGATATCCTCATAGCTTGCCATAGTGGACCCACCGGGGGACATTACGGTGCCAACTACACCGCCAAGAAAGTTTTTGACTCAGGATTTTATTGGCCCACAATTTACCGAGATGCCCATGACTTGGTCACCCGATGTGACACTTGTCAACGTCAAGGAAAAATTTCGCAACGTGATGAAATGCCATAAAATTCCATCCAAGTTTGCGAAATCTTTGACGTGTGGGGCATCGATTTCATGGGGCCGTTCCCGTCTTCACGAGGGAACAAATATATACTCGTGGCCGTCGATTACTTGTCGAAATGGGTTGAAGCGAAAGCGCTCCCCACCAACGACGCCCGAGTTGTTTTGCAAATTTCTAAATCTCTCTCGCGCCTATTCGGAATACCCTCGTCTATCATTAGTGATCGCGGAACCTATTTTTGCAATGACCAGTTTGCAAAGGTCATGCTTAAATACGGAGTTACTCACCGTCTCTCCACCGCGTATCACCCACAAACAAGTGGGCAAGTTGAGGTATCCAATCGTGGCTTGAAACGAATTCTTGAAAGAACCATAGGCGAGAACCGTGCCTCTTGGTCGGATAAATTAGATGACGCACTATGGGCCTTTCGTACAGCTTACAAAACACCCATCGGGTGTACTCCATACAAGCTCGTGTATGGAAAGGCGTGTTATCTACCGATCGAGCTCGAGCACAAAGCCTATTGGGCCTTGAAGCATGCAAACTTTGACCTTTCGACCGCGGGCGATCACCGAAAAGTTCAACTCAATGAATTAAATGAATTTCGTGATCAAGCCTATGAGAACTCTTTGATCTACAAAGAGAAGACAAAGAGAAGACAAAGAGAATCTATGACTCCAAGATCAAAAACCGCATTTTCAACGTTGGTGATCGAGTCCTCCTCTTTAACTCTAGATTGAAGATTTTCTCGGGCAAGCTTAAGACCCGTTGGTCCGGACCGTTCACCATTGCCCATGTGTACCCTTATGGCACCGTCGAGTTATCTCAAAACTTCAGGCCAAATTTCAAGGTGAACGGCCATAGACTTAAGCACTACTTTAGAGGGGACGTACCACAAATGGTTGTCTCGGATCTCCAAACCTTCCCCAAGGACCAATGAATTCGGGGAATGGGTCAAGCTTAGTGACCTTAAAAAAGCGCTTCGTGAGAGGTAACCCATGCTTATCCGTAGTAATATTATGTAGTAATGAATAAGTGTCTTTTGTCGTGAGGAGGTGTGCCTTTTCCATTCTCGTGTTTTATGTTTTTGTGATGATTGTCCAGGATTGTCTCGGATTTTTGAATCCTCTCGTGCTCATGGTTTTGTCCTTCGATCACTCGAGCTTCAAATCCTCAACTTCATTTGGGAAATCCAATATCCAAATCTTATCGACTAACGTTTATCTTTAAGCATACTTAATAAACGGCTTTAGATATACGTAGAGACCCTTCTAAAAACATTGAGGACAATGTTCAGTTCTAGTATGGGGGGATCTATCGATTTGATTATGCCTGCAGCCGTTGTTTTCACGTAATCCTGTTTTTACCACCAAAATTTTTGAAAAAATGAAAAAATTTAAAAATTTTCAAAAATAAAATAAGTGTTTTGTCACAATTTTGACTTTCCTGCTGGGTAGAATAAGAATAAATTTTGACTCGATCGAGCGTGTTGAGCTCTAGCTTGTTTCTTAACTTTTAGACTAAGCATTCGCGGATCTTCGCGAAGAACGAAAAATGATAGAGTTAAGTATGAGTTAGATGCTAAACAAGGATTATTTGGAAATCTTAAGAGCTCATGTGTGTAATTTGTGGCTTTTTCTCCCATAAGCTCCTAACCGGACTAATAATACGTGCTATTTTTGAAAATTAAACTTAAATCAACAATTTTTGAGATATAGTCAATAATATTTTTTAGTCTTAGTTCAAATTTATACTTAAATTTTCCAAAAAGAAGTCTTCTCTGTATATCCTTAAATAAAGTAAAATGAAATGAAAAAAAAGATGAAAAAAAAAAGAAAAAAAAAATGATGAATAATAATTATAAACTGTGGGCTGATAAAAGTTTGTTGGATCTTGCCGGCTCACAACCGATGTTACAGCCTTCTAAAGAAAGCCCATAGTAAGAATAATAATCCGAGACTGATAAAAGTTTGTTGCATCTTGCCGGCTCACAACCAATGTTGCAGCCTTCAAAAAGGTCGAGGGTTACGATTGCATAAATGTTATGTTTAATGTTAAGTGAAATAAATGTGGTTAAATAAATATAGGGAAAATCTCTTTTTCTTAAATTTAAATATCCTTTTGAACTAATACTATTTCATGATTACATTAAATAAGACATGTATAAACAGGAAACCTAAGAGTTTTTGAAACCGGAGGTCCGTGAGTCTCGATACTAGTCTCTGTGGGGTGTCAAAAGCCTGGTCACTTAGCTGCGAGGTTGGGATGTGCCGAGACGAAAGTCGCTACATAGGATGATCTCGCCTTCAAACTCATTATTCTCGGATGGAACGTGAAGCATAGAAATTTTGCAAAACGTTGATCCATGGTTGAAATTCAAAATGGCACATTCACCTAAGATATAATAATTGTCGGGAGTGAAAAGTTCACAAGTTGCAAATATAAGTAGTATTAGCATCTTAACTTATATTTAACGGTGATTTCGTTTTAAGCTTGATTTGGGACGAGTGAAAAGTTGGGGACGATGAATTTATCCTTCTTGGGCATTTTAGGATTGAAATGCGTCTTGTTCTATGATCCCTAAAAGTTATAAAATAACGAAAGTCAAACATGTTAGTTAGTTGAGAAAAAGGAAAATACAAAAATATGTGTAGTAATAAAAATGGTAAAAACGGGGCTTTTCAAAGCTATTGATTCTTTAATTCCCCTTGATGAACACTTAGAGTCGAGGGGGATTAAGATTCTTGGTTTTCTTAAGTGTTTACTTATAGCATTACGTGAGGACACGCAATAGTTTAGTATGGGGAATTTTGATATGTGTGTAATTACACATACCTTTTACTTAATAAAACGACCCTAAACGACTAAAAACGCACATAAAATGCCATATATATGCTTGTTTTTGTGTTTGTATTGTGCAGGTACCGGATATTCACTAAAGGACGAAAAACAAAGCCAAACCGGACAAAACCGAGAGTGGATTTGAAAAGAGCGCGAAAAACTAAAGCCGGGTCAGCCCAATAGTATTTATTTACTAATTTTAAAAGCCCATAATCCATTTAAAAGCCCAAATGTCTTTTTATATATAAGCCGGCCCAATACATTGAAACTAGCCCAAACCATAACCCCTTAGCCCCGTTAGCCTCAAAGGACCATTTTTGCAATGAAGTTATACATGTTCAGGGGTTGTTTTTGCCACTCCCCCAAATATTTACACCACAAGGACTTACATTGCAATAACACTTATCAAGTTTAAGGGCCATTATTTCCATCTTCCCAAACTCATACCCTGTTCCCCCAAATACAGATATAAACCTTTTCCCGCCAAACCCTTGCCCCACCACTGTTCACTTATCTCCTTCACGTGACCCTGCAATAAGAGAAACCCCTTTAACCTATTCACCCTCTTACCTTCGACCCCACACCATAATAGTCCAAGTCCACCATGGAAATCCTGAAACACCCTATTGAATAGAGCACAAGGACCATGAATCAAGGGTTCAGATCATTAGGATTGGGCTCCAAGGCAATTTATATGGCTGAGATGAAGCTTTTGAAGTCCTCACAGCAAAAACACAACAAGCACAAGTGCTACATTATTCGGCTATATATAAGCTTATTTCCTCATTGTAAAAATTAACTAGGAGTAGAGTAGCTTAGTTTAATATTTTTACGTTTTATGTAATTTAAATTCTGTTGTTTAACTTTTGAGTCTTGTAAACTTTTACTGTTTTAATGAAAATTTAAGTTTATTGCAAAAATTGTCTTTTAAATTCTCTTAAAACTGTTCTTGTGTTCTAGCTTATTTGGTTTCTCAAATCTTGATGAAACTTGTTTGTTTATGTTCATGTGTCTTAGTGTTAACCTGGTTATACAAAGTTTAAGCTTAAAATTCCTTTTTATAGTCTAACATATGTTAAAACCATTATAAAGGGGTGTTTGGGACAAGGGTCCAAAACGGGTCAAATTAGTTTTAATTTATTTTTGGGTCTCAATTCAGTTTTTATCAGCTCAAATTAGTCCTCATTTAGTAGTTTTCTTAAACTATGAACTAGATTTGTTAAAATTTTAAGTCTGTTTTATCAAATTCATATGTCTGCAAGTCCTTAAGTGTTTTTAAAGTTGCTTATTTGTCAAATTTTCATAAGAAGTTTGTGAGGTATGGTATTATGTTCAATCCTGTTCTCTAATGCATTAGGATACACTTAAGTCAATTTGGCCCTTTAGAATAGACTTTTATGAGCATTGCCAAAAGTAGAGTTTTGCCTCTGAAAAGTCCAAATTCCAGTAGCAATTTTAGATAAGCTCTAATAAGTTTTAGGGTCTTACTTTTGTTTTACAAGTAGTTTGTAGTTTAGCCTTCATTTGTTTCAGCTTATATTAGGTTTTAAAGTTCTTTTTCTAGCTTAAATTTGAGGCTGCAAATAAGCCTTTTGTCTTTTTTTTAAACCAAAACTCAGCATATGCTGAATAAAAAGCCTCTTTTCATTTAGCTTTTTAACATCTTATTTGTTTTTCAAAATTTTTAATGTTTGCTTTTCCTTCTAGCTAGTAGTTCCATTTCCATCTGTTTTTAGCTTTTACGGATTAGCTTATTACTTAAATAGCTTAAAAAGCAGCTCAAAAGTAGCCATATAGCCTGTAGACTTTTAAAATGCTCATTGTCTTATTTGCTTTTTGAATGCTTATCAGCTTGTCCTGTTTGCTTATCCCCCCCCCCCAAGTGCTTATTAGCAGTCCTAGATGAATTGTCCTTATCTTATTTTGTCATTGCCTTTGCTTATTTGGCCTAAAAAGCCAAAACAGTTTAGGCCTTAAGCCCTTTTAGTTTCTAAGTTATCTGTCTCCCTTTAATGTGCTTATTCTAGTTTTTCTTTGCTTATTTCTAGTTCAATATGCTTATTAGGTAGGGGAGTTGGTGTGTCTCAGCTTATTTGTGTTTCCTTTTAACTTATTGAGTTTGAAAAAGCTAAAAAGTTAAGCCAAAAGTCACTTAGCTTTAAAAAATGCAATCTGCCTGTTTGTTTTAGCTTATTCCAGCTTATTTACTTATTTTTATAAAAAGTGTTTTTATTAAAGTTTGTTGTTTTTGTCTATTTTATAAGTTTCAAAAAAGAAAAAAAGTAAAAAATGGTTTTTCAAAAAGGGAAGGCATGGGGGTCAAACCCATGACCTCCCCCTTCATACCAAACACACTTAACACTGCACTCTGCTACACACTCGCCCTTGCGTCTTTTTCATTTACGTCTTGCATCATTTAATTTATATAGTAACTTTACAATTTAAGCTTATTGGCTTATTTGCTTATTTATCTGCTTATTGCTTCAGCATTTTTCCAGTTTCTTATTTTTCTTGCATTCCTTATAGTCTAAACTATTTTCGGTATTTTTTTCAGATTTTTTAAAATTCATTTAGTACTTTTTAATAATTTTTTAGATTAAATCCGTTTTTAATTCATAATAAAAAATATAAAAGTCAAAAAAATATATTTTTTTTTAAAATTTTTATTTATCATTTAGGACTTAGGAAAATTAAATTTACTTTCGTAGGGTTAAATTTGTAGAATTTTGTTTTTTAAAGAACGGGTTTCGATCCCGTTCTCGTTTTCTTCACGTTTTCAACTTTAAATGCTCTCGTTTTTGGTTTACTTTTCTTTGTTATTGCATTTTAGTCACTTAGGATTTATAAAAAGTTAAAAAGCAGTTTTAGGATTTAATTTTGAAAATTTTGTTATTTAGACAGGTTTTTAAGTTCCCGTTATTTGTTTTTAATTTCGTAATTGCTTCCGTTTTTTTAGTTTAGCTTGCCTATTATCTTTCCCATGCCTTACTTATGTTTCCCGTAGAATTAGGTTTCATTTATTTGCCTTATTTTGCTTCCCGTAGATTTTTAAGTTATTCCTGTACCTTTTTATGATTTTCCCGTAGTTTTAAGTATACCTTAGTTTAATTTCCATAATTTCCCGTAGAATTTAGAAACCCAAATCCAAAATCCTTTGTCATTCAACCATCCAAAAGTCAGACCTCAAACATAAACGTCAATTTCACGCCTCGTTAGGAGAACGACCTGGGTGATCACTTGCCCGGAATCATTTATATTGTACCCATGAGTTTGTTGACCTTTTTCCTAAAAGGTTGACTTGGTTGACTTGCGTGGATTTTATATTTGATAATTTATTATACTATTTGATATATAATTATCAACCTAAAAAGGTGATTATCAGTTTCCCTAAATGTTCCTATCTGAAAAGGTCATTCATCAATTGACTTCAAGATGTTCACCCCATTCTCTTTACCCCGACAATACAGTCGAATACGTTGTTGCCATGATGCAAAGTTAGTCCTATCAAGCATATGTGGTCGGGTATCAGAACCGGCACATTGGATGTCTTCTGAAAGATTAGCCATTTTAATTTATTGTGAAATGATTAATTTGATCAAACAATCATTAGTGATTGTATGTTAAAAGTGAAATTATCGTTTGCAGACAATGACTACTGATTTTTGGTGGATTAAAAAGGTTTTAATTCTATGTTCAATCTTGAGTAAAGTCTCTTTGTGGCTCAGATACCACTTTGTAGGCTCCTAATAAACATGGGGGGGGGCAGATCTGAATGACCTTGAACGACCTGATAGTCTCTTTGAAAAATCCAAGATCCTATAAGAGACAATGACAGTGAATAATAAATATTGAATCGCGGGATAATCAATATCTATACCGAAGATGAACACAAAACAAATACTCAAATTTGCTAATTACTATTACTATTTGATTGTGAATACTCAATCAACTGATGTTTACAATGTCTCCCCCCTATTCTATGGTTCCTTTTATAGCTTAAAGGAACCCTAACGCATTAAGAATAATTGCTTATCCTCTTCCAAAATCAACGCTAATGATAACTATTACTATAATTACAACAGGACTTAACTGTTTGACCAAGATATATTAACTATAAACACTAGAATATTAAGTTAAAGCAGCAACTTAACTTGCTCTACCAGACTTAGACTTCTATACTACCAGTACTAAGCATTCGTCTATCAGTACTAACGTTTAACTAACAACTTAACTTTAATACTAACAATATTAAGTCTGTTTCCAATTATTTTCCCTACATCATATGATATACCTACTTCATCAAAACAAAATCCCAGCAGATGAATAGATAGCCATGAACAAAAGTTTGTGCCGTAGGTGCCTCATCAACGAATCAGAATCAAAAGCATCACAGGCATCACTTGAAAACACATTATCCACATTGAGTGGCTAAATCCTGAACAGGTGCTCATCCCATCTTCATCAACACGTTGTCTTTGTGTCTGACCTGCAAGAAAATAGTACTGTTGTTCATGCCAATGCCACTCCATTCTCCTCGCTTAGCATCTAACACCTTTGTCTTTGAGTATTTCGAGTTCAATGGTCGCTTGGGCCCCTGAGTGCAGTTCCTTGCTATGTGGCCTATACCGTTGCAGTTGTAGCACTTAACCTGCCTTGCTTGACCTGGATTAGTATTCCCGACTCTGTTCAGAGCTCCCCCGTAACCAGCCGTACCTACACCCCGTGCATTGTTACCCTGTCCTCTATTCTGTCGACCCGAAACATTCTGAACCACAACCCGACCGTCTTAAACTGTGGCTTGGTTCCTAGGATTTGATGAAGTTCTGAGTTGATTGTTTGTTTAAGGAATGTATGTTTTGTATGATTAGGTGAGAAGGGCAAGCGTGTCGGTTAAATTCTCAATTAAATTATCCATTGGAGAGAGTCCCGAATCAAGTTGAGGGTTGTCAGCAAAGTGTGGTGGAACATATGTGGATGATTGTGAATTATACTACTGAGGTGCCACATTAGACATCAAGGCGAGAGGATCAGCTGTGTGTTGAGTGAATCAGTCTAACATCATTTTGTTCTCATTGGCATGTGCCTTGTGCTGCTTTAGATAAGCATACAGTTGATCATAGTTGGAGTCCCTCAAGCCTCTATTGAGTTTCACTGCTGTTACAAATCTACCCCATTCCGGCAACATGTTGTTAACAAACTTAGAATTCAACTGCATTCTGGACATGGTCATCTTGATGTTACACATGTCGTTGATGAGTTTGGCAAACCGATCATAGTAATCAATGATTATCTCTCCTTTGTGCTGACCGAAAGTGTTCGAAGTCATCACATACTGCTGTGATTCACGATCTTCCTTTTGTTAATTCCGAACCTTCCAGAGCCTCTTCACATTGTCCATATGTCCTGAACTACATCAGTGTAATGATTGAAGAAGCAGAGATATATCTTTTGGCAACCCTTGAAGTAGGATGTTTGTTGCTCGAATGTCAGCATTGTACCTATCCTTATCTTCAGGTGACAATCAGAATAGACACGAGGTCATTCTGACCCAGAAGAAAGTACCTTCAACTCCTTCTGCAAGAGTTTCCCAAAATGTCCCATACCTAAAAAGGTCCTTCAATCATTGACTTCAAGATGTTCACCCCATTCTCTTTACACAGACAATACAGTCGAATACGTTATTGCCATGATGCAAAGTCAGTCCTATCAAGCATAGGTGGTCGGGTATCGGAACCGGCACATTGGATGTCTTCCAAAAGATTAGCCATTTTAATTGATTGTGAAATGATTAATTTGATCGAACAATATTTAGTGATGTATTTGAAAAGTGATGATTTTTGTTCTGTTATGATATGTTGTTAATTGTGATTTGGATTTGGTTTGAAATGAGTTACGTAATGAAGAAAATTTGGCCAGAGTTTCTTTTTACTAAAACGCAGTGAAGGTCTTCAAAAGTAGACAAAACGCAGGAAGTCTTGAGACAAAACGCAATCCAATCTTGAGACAAAACGCAATCAAGTTTTGAAATGGGCAGAGTCTCTCCTAGGCAAAACGCAAGAAAGGTCTTCAATTAGTCAAAACACAAAACCAAAACGCATAACCAAAACGCAACCTTTGATAAACCAAAACGCAAGAAGCAAAACGCAGGAGACAAAATGCAGCTCCTAATAAGACAAAACACAGTACAGTTATCCTTTACAAAACGACAAAACGCAGGAAGCAAAACGCAACCAAGAATATGCCAGTGAGACAAAACGCAGTCAAGAAAATACGAACTTTTTTACCTAAAAACACCTAAAAATTACCCTTTTGAACGTTTTTGCTTGGTTTCTTTTGCACAACTTGATCCTAGAAGGCTATAACAACTATAAAAACACTAACTTTAACATCACAAACGTGAGAATCAAAGAGTGTCAAGAATAAGACCATAAACCTTCAAAAACCAAACTTTTGATCTAAACTAACCAAGAAAATGCACATACAATCTATCTAATCATCCTATGTGCTCTGATACCAATTGTGGTATATTGGATATCATAACACAATCAATGATTTAGGGGTTGACCGAATTTGTAGAGAGAGAAAGTAAGTTCTAGTGAGAGAAACTACACATTATGTGTGTTTTGATAAATTGAACAACCAACACCCTCTCCATGTGTGGAGAGGGTTTATATAGTTACAAGGGTGTGGGCTAACCAGGCTTTCCTTAGGCTTTCTATAAGCCGGCCCGGTTAGCTTCCTAACTATTATATAAAATTGTCTAACTAATACAAAGGCTCGTAAGATCGATAATGATCGTCACTTCATTAAAAACTGAATTCCTAACACTGTTCACTTATAAAAAATAAAAATAAAAAATTTACCCACACCTCTTTATTAACACCATTTCGGAAGGCAACTCAAACTGAATTTCGGGACGAAATTCTTTTAACAGGAGGAGACAGTGAAAATCCGTATTTTCAAGTCATTTTACGACGTCATTTAATTCGCTATTTATTTTTTTGTCTTGTACGCGTTTGCTTTTAATTTTTATCGTTAAGTTAAATCGCGTAAACTAAAAATCAACAATCAACGTAAACGGGCACCAAACAAATTAAAGTTTACGTCAAGCAAGTGTTATATAATTATTTTGAGTATAATTATTAACTTTTCATATTTTATTTTTATTGGATACGTAAAGCGTTTACGTTTCGCAATAAATTGCATTTAAGCATACCCGGAAGTACCTATACCTATGTATACTCAAGCAAATACCCACTATTATACCCAATACCCAAAAATTTCATAAAATCCTATGTATATCATCACAAAAATGCAGCCAATGAGGGGGGACAAATAGCACACAACTAACTAGAAAAAGTCTTGTACAACAAAGCCTTATTAAACCCTTAAGTACATGACTAGAAATTTGACCAAGACTTCCATGTTTTACTCATCTTGTCCTAAGCCTTTCCTAATAGTATACTTGACTAGTCTTTATAGTATATAAAGGTGTTAACTAGATAGAAGTATCACACACTTCACATTTACATAAGAAAAACTCACAATCTCTCTTGTTCTTTCTCTCCTAGCCACGGCCAAAACCAACACCTATACATAATCCATAAAATTTTATTTACCAAGTATTTAAGTGACCTAACATCATATCTAAGGTATTATAAGGTGTATTGAAGGTTTGGTTTAGCATTTACAAAGGTTAATCAAGAAAGGTTTAAGATTAGGGTTGCTTGGAATTTAGGGTTTTCTATGTCTTAGAAGCTTGGGTTTTGAATCTAAACTAGGGTTTAGATCTTGTTACTCTTCATCATACATCATCATAAGGTTATCTAAAGACCTCAAACTCTTTACATTTGTGATTTTATGTATATATAATGTTTATATAGTAAATCACCATCTAGGAAACTTATTAACATGTAAAATAGATTTTTACTTGTGATCATGGTATGATCTGCTTTATCATATGTTATATGGATGTTAAATACATGTTGGAATGAAAGTATAAACATTATACAAGTATGGTTACTTATTAAAAAGTATATATAAACTTTCATGCTTAAAAAGTTTACTTATTAGGTTATAAGTAAAAGTGATGCGAGTTCTTATTATCATGGACAATATTTGGACAAATACTGGACTAAAGGACCTAACATATATGAGACTTATGGTATAAGTTATAGTAGAGGACTTGTAACAAACTTACTAAGCTAAAAACTTATAAAAACAAGTTTTATAAACATTTAAGCCAAATGAACAAAACCCACTATTTTAAATTCGAAAATAAAGCATTCATTTTATATTTTTATAAAATACTGCAAGTTACAATGATCATAGGCATATAAAGAACTCGAAAAACCGATTTATAACGAAGAAGATACGTCATTTGCAAGTTATACGATAATAAATGCTTTTATAAAAGAAATTTTATAAAAACTTATTACTATTTACATCTGATATAAATGATTGAGTATTTTTCATAAAAAGTACATATTTTTAGGATTTCAAAACCTTAAGAATCATAATTTTTTGATCAAATAATTTTATAAACTATGAACAGTAAAAATCACTATTCATCTCAGATACATTTTGGAAAATATATTAGTTGGATAAAACTTTTAATTATGAGGACGTGATTGAAAGAATCACTAAAATCAGAGTTAAAACGAATAAGATATGGCATTTCCGAGTTTACGATAACCAAATTTTATAAAAATAAATTTATAAAAATGCATGAACAGTAAAAAGTACTGTTCACCAGAGGACTCAAAATATGAAAATGTAATATTTTGATACATCGTCTTAATACAAAAGCATGGACGTAAAGAACGTAAGAAACGGACTTAAAACGATAAAGTTACGCCATTTTTACTAAAGTAATATTTATAAACATTTTAACTTTATAAATATGATTTCACAAATACAATTAGATGATGATGTAACTATATAGAATTATATATGGTATTAGTTATTCAAAGTACTTATGGTCTGTTTGGTATGACCCTTTTGAATTAAAAGAATGATAGTATTCCTTGTAACAAATGTTTGGTATACTACTTTGGATTAAAAAGTGGACCCAAGTAATGAAAAATGAATGAATATGTAATAGGTTGGTTTTGATGATAACCAACAGTAAATGGACCCCACTATCCTTTTATCACTCACATTCAATTTAATAAAAGTTTTACATGGCCCTAATTTTTATATATAAATCTATTAAAATAATTTTTACAATTAAATATATTTTTTATTTTTATATTATTTTCTTTCATTACCAAATCCGAATCCCATTCCGATTCTAAACCTTTCTACGAACCAAACGGCACCTTAGTAATCATACGACCTATAATTAATTAGGTTGCACTCGGACACTTACGTGACGTTTTTCACGCATCTGATATACTTTGTTATTCATTCACTCGAGGTGAGTTTATAGCCCCTCTTTCACTAGCTTTACATTTACCTTACAAATCTCGGAGGAGAATACATGCTTGTTACAACTTGTTTACATAATCATTTACATTCTCTTTTATACTTGATTTCGTAACTTGGTTACACGCTTGTTTACATACACATTGACAAAACTGTTTACATACTCAATGCAAACTCGTTACAACTTTGTAATACACTCATTTGCATATCTCACGGTTAGATACAATACTTGTTTTTTACTTATGGACGCAACAACTATACTTTACTCTTATGATTACGGATTAGCTTAAGTTGCATGAACTGTAAATTTCTAGGAGGGTAAGCGCGAATGTTATAAAATAGATTTATTCGGGATTGACAATCCCCGTTCGAGTGATTAGCTATCGCTAGACAAACGAACGTTATACCATATCGGAGCACGACTGGATTGGTGTCTTCAGGGCCAACAACTACATACTTTACGAACTCTTACTGTGCCTTGAATAAAGTGGCATACATATAAGTCTACGTCGCAGTTTCATGAACTTAGGGGTGCAATCGTAATCACACATGGTGACTTTTGTATTGGATAAAATGGTCATATACTCTTTACAGATCTTTGATCCAACATTTATAGTTACAAAAACCTATTAACTCACCAACTTTATGTTGACACTTTTAAGCATGTTTTTCTCAGCTGAATTAGATGCTTGACATACATGATGTGCATTGGAGTCTAGACTATACAAGACTACATTCATGGATTTCTATAAACAAATCTCGTTGTATTATTTCAGTCTTACATTATAGATGCAAACTTTAAGACCAACGTTATAACAAATTCATATTTTGGTTAAATCAACGAGATCACTTTTTAAATGACTCATTTAGAGGTCATTCCCTCATATCTTATTCAATGTACTTATGAAGTAACACTCCTGGACATATTCTCGCTGCGACCCAATTTGGGGGTGTTACAAATCATGTATATAAAAGATACGTAATATAAATGCATGAGACTCAAAATGCAACACACATAAAATGATGCTATTTTAGGTGACCTTATTTTTATGACCCGACTGGACACGATACTTGGTAACTGTTCTCGACATCCCACGATTCTACCTGAATTAGACAGAGTTGATCAAGTTTCGTCTAATTAAGGTCAAATGATGCAATGTCCGGACTAGTCAACTCCTATCATGTTTGGTGTTTTATAAAAATAATTTTTGGTTATTAATTTAGTTTTCAAAAAGCAGCATTCACTCTAACCACAGCTTTGATACCAAATCTGTAAACGAAGTGTGACAGCTCAAGGCACAAGAATATGGTAATAGCACAACACCATAATTTAATTTGAAAGAAATAGCACAATAATACAATAATGGTCTTAGCCGAACATTGGCATTTAAACATAAGTTTTATGTTTCACAAAAGCATAGTCTTGACAACATAAAGTTAAAAGAGACGACACGGTTAAATCCCATGATACAATGCCTTCATAAGGAAAACTACTGATGATCACCTGAAATGCATGAGAAAATGGGTCAACTATGAATATAGTTGGTGAGTACACGGGTTTTATATAAATGAAGTAAAAACCTTTGAAAGAAGTCATCATGGCAGGTGTCATATGAATGTATCCTATTATAAGTCTCGCCCATACAAGACTTGTAACATATACATTTACATACACTCCCATGATAAAGAACAAGTCTCAAAAATAGAAAGTCTAAAAGTCAAAGCCACTTGTTTAATAAATAAAGTCAAAATCCATACATAAATATAGTGTCATACACAAATGCCCCTATATAAATACTATACAATTCCTGAACAAAGTGAAGCGAGAGGTTGGCCGACCTCTAATAGCGCTATCCATAATATTTACACTCCAGAACAGCGGAACGCACGAACAGTTTGTATAGATTGGGCACGAACAACTACCCAATGGGGGACTAACAATGTGAGGGGTACGAACGGTACAAACCATAGGATACGAATGGTATCCCATACATCCAAAACTAATATCTATGCATCTTACGTATTCATATACAGTACGCGAAGTCTCATTTTAATAAAAATCAAACGTATTAGAAATATAATACGCGAAATCCAATATTAACCAAGTCTTACATATTAGAAATATAATATGTGAAGTCTAACAATTTTGCAAATCATACGTATATCATAAGATAATATGCAAAGTCTCAATTTAGTAAAGTCATACGTATATAAAATAATACGCAAAGTCATAACATAGCAAACACTGGATTTAAAGTCAATTCATAGTATGCAATATTTCCCAAAATAGAAAGCAGTAAAACGGGGGTTCGAGGATACTCAAAAGCATCTATCAAGTTCATAAATAGTCCAAATAGTCCAAAATAGTTCATAAAACAGTAATAATCATGCATTTCACCACAAAAATATATAAAACATTTAAAAAGAGGAGACCGTGAACTCACCTCTGAGCAAAGTGATAATAACCGTGAAAATAAGACTACAGAGGCCAAGGAAATCCTAGAAGCAACATAAAATATAGTGTTGCGTCTTAGATTTATAAATAATGTATGAATGAATGTAAATAAAATTTTATAAGTTTTATATCGACTGAACATTGTACTTAGTGTTTTAGAGGTTTATAAAACAATTGTGACAAGTTTTGATCATTTACCAAATATTTACAAGCCCTAAATACAAATGCATATTTTTAGTTACAAATTTTATCTTTACGGAAATGACGATAACTCCAAAATCGTATATGTTCACGACTCGGATTTTATGTCCACGAAAAGATATTTGAGTCTACTGGTCTGATATGTGAGTCCTACCACTTTGGTTTTTATATAAAATAGGTCAAATGGCTAAAATACCATTAAGTGTAAATCCAAAACTACAAGTCCGTTCGAGCTGATTGGAATCGCCATGTTTAAGTTAAGATGTCTACTACAGTTTTTATTTTTACCCGAATAAGGGTTCTATTCAAAATTTATGACTTTTTAGTGATTGAAATCCGATATGCAAATATGACACACTTTTGCCGTTTATTTTATAGTTAAATCATCGGGCATCGTCACGACGTGTGCCACCCAACGAATCGAAGTTAAGACACTGATCTACAAACACATATTTTTTTCTTAAGCCTCATTGTTTATTGATTTTTACAGAATACAATGTTTAAGTCACTGATCAAATCTGTCTCGAAGAAGTCTTGCTAAAACATGATTTCTTATGTCTTCTTATTTTATTTACCAAGTACAATGCTTAATCCTTAAAAATAAATATAAGTAATATTCAATTATATGTAAAAAAGTATGAAACATAGAATGTAAATGTTCATATGAGAATAAATAAAAATGTAAATGTTCTTTACAAGGATTGTGATGGTGAAATAACAAGAACAATGAACCAAGAACACTAGATTTTCAACCAAAATAACATCAACAACCCAAAACCCTTGCAAACCTTCTAAGAATCAAACTTAACCTAAGGAAGTGATGAAATTTGTGGTGTTTTATGGAGAAAAAACCTAAAGATACTAGCTTATAACCTAAACCTTCAAACCTTTAATTCAAGAACAAGCAAAATGGAAATTATTCATGTAGTTTTGGTGGTTGTGTGGCTCGGTAAAAGGGCAAGGAGAGAAAAAGGAGTGAGTGAAATTTTTTGTACAAAATGAAAGAGATAAGGAGTGTTAAGTGTTTTATGTCTTGTGATTACATGCAAGACTTAACTAACACATGTCTTAAGATTGTTAAGATGTTACACTCATGGGACGTGTCCCATGAGGTGTAAGAGTTAGATAATATAATGATAATTGTAAGATTAATGTATTATAAAAAGGCTAATGGTGAAAATGTGGTGCATACTTGAGCTAAAAATGCAAAACATGCAAAGTTTACGTAAACATGAAAAATAAAAGTGTGACATATAAAATATATGCAAGATGATAAAAATGCATAAAACATGTAGACTAAACGTAGTCTAGAGTCGGATTCATGTTAATGTACGTGTAATGATGAACGTGAAATAATCTATCCGGTTACCTGTAAAAGTTAATTTACGCGAAATTAAAATAACTACTAAAAGTACGAGGCTAAATAATGACCTAAAAATATAAAATATTACACAAAATAACTCTACGGTTGCTAAGCTTGAGATAAAAGGTTGCCACAGCTGCGAATATGACTATTGAGATTAGTTATTGTAAAACACCCCCCTTGAGATAGAAAATGTAGGACAACACAAGAAGCTGCCACGTGTACAAGGCCCTCAAGGGTAAAATAGGCATATTGTATTCATGTAGTTCTACCGTTTTAAATTGCATCCTGATATTACCGCTTTCTAAGGAAACAATCTTTTAATTTACTTTTTTTCATTTCCTTTATTTAATTATTTTTACCATAGCAAGATCAATAATGCATCAAATTAGTGTTCGCATCATTTTTGATCATTCGTATTTTAACAGAATAACGTTTGCATCAAATTTTGCTTTTTATTGATTCATTGTGATTATAGTCAAAGTGCATCATCTTATGTTTAAGCTAAACGTTTTATGATAATAATTATATTGCATCAAAGATTGTTGTTTAGTTTCCCTTTTAGATGCATGGATCATCTGCATCATAGCGTCTTCGTCGTCATCATGTTCTTCGATCATCCGAGTCATCATTCTGGCATCATCGATTTCAATGTCAGTCATTGATCATTAAGATTACAATTCGTCTATCATCATCGTCATCATTTTCAACATAATTTACCATCATTTTAGGAGCATCATTGTCAGTGATCAATAACATCATCAACATTGATCTTCATCATCGTGATCATTTCAGTATCATGTATCACTAGCATCATCATGACTGATCATTAGCATCATCATCTTCTTCGTTTATAATCATCATCGTTTCCGCATTATCGATTTCAACATGATTGAATGAATCATTAGCATCGTCGTTGATAGTAAGCATCGTCAAGAAATCATCGCATCATCATATCGATATCACCATATCATCATCTTCGTATCGTAGATGAAATCGGCAATTAAAAATGGAAGTCAACCATGCATAAAAAACAAAATATGAAACTATAAAAAAATAAGAAAACCGTAGAGCAAAAATGCATTGAATCATCATCATGGAGACTTTTTGATAATTAGAAACTCTGAAATTAGAATATTAATGGATGATTATTTTGGAAAACTTGTGAATGTCGCACAAATGAAAACTGTCACAAAGATTTTATGATAAAAGGACTAGTATGCCCTTTTTGTATCAGATTTTAAACGAACATATTATATTGAAACTTAAAAAAAATCACGAAAATGGCACTAAGAATCTGAATCGTTGATTTCTCCATCCGATGGTTGCAAACGTATCCTACCCTTTTTACATTATAGAGTTTTTAACTTGAACTCTTGCCTATGACTATTAGTTCCAACTCTTTTCAGTTTATGATTAATTGTTTGTCATTATACAAATATATAGTTACATATATAAGGTATAATTAAAAAAAATATTCACGAAATTAAAAAAAAAAGATAATTTTTCTTTAACAAAAAAAATAGATAATTTTAAAAAGTTCTTAAACAATTGCACAAAATAGGTACGTTGGTGGATAAAAAAGTTATGAAGGAAGTGTTTATGAAATGTATACTTTTGATGAAAAAAATTGTGAAAAAAATGTTCGCACATTTTTAAATCGACATTTTTTTGCATAAAGAGTTGTTTTTGTATCAAACTTCTTTTAATTATATGTATCAAAGTTTTATTGAACAAACTATAACGTGTTTAAATTTTATACATCAATTTTTTTTGCATTAAAAAATCGTATAAAAATCAAAATTACGAAAAACTTCACTCACAACTTTTTTTATTCACCGATATTTTCTATTTTAAAAAATATTTTAAAATTTTTCTAAGTATATCTTTTATCTTTTCAAGTCTTTATATAAGCTTTTCACGATAAGTATCTTTTTTGTTTGAACTCTTGGATCCCGTTACATATATATTTGAATGTATATTCTTTCTAACACCTATTTTAGTTTTAACAAGTTTTTGTTACTCGCGCGTTGCCGCGGGAGTATCGGGTCGAAATTGGTCGTATATACAAATTAGTTCTTGCTAAAATTGGCCGTATCAGCGGGACTATCGTCTCTTTACTTTACATAGTTTACATGTACACTTAAGACATACATAAGTTTAATACATAAACATGTTCAGTAACATGAGCCTATTTTTCTCCAAATCATCACCATCAGGTTCATGCTCGTTGACCAAATCAGTTAAAGTCGTTTCTTATGGGACCCATCAAAGACTTCCATACTCTTCAAACGCCAGTCAACTCATTCTTGTATCCTCCACTATTATGAATTCTAACAAACTTGTATTCTGAACAACCGGTTTAAATCATTTAAAAAATTAGACCCACACGGGACAAAATAATTGGAACGAATAATCAATTACCTCTACATGTTACTGCACATTGAAGCTCCAACCATCTTTAGAGAATATATATTCTTAAAAGTAGAGGACTTGAATTCATATAGAGCCATTATTGGCTTGTGTAATGTCCAAGTGCTAATATATATGTAATGAACTAAAGGTAACATTTTCAAACTGAGCTCATATGTGATATTTCTGTAATATGAGTATGGGATTATAAGAAGAAAAACTCCAAAAAAATAATTTATCTTCAAAAGGATACAATTTGAACCACAATATTCTAAAGGGATTGTGGCCAGCCATGCAAGTCTAGTTTGGCCTCACTTTATTTTATACCTCGACTAAACAGTGGCGATTGTTTTTGTAGTTGCACTTGAATTAAAATACTATCAGCTAAATGAGCCTAAAACTAAAGATTAGGTTGCTGATATTTGAATAAATTAAAAGTATGATTGATCTTAAAATGGTATTTTAAGGGAATCTATAGTTTTTTCATAAGAGACTCAAACAGGACGTACACATAGATCAATTCCGGTCTACCAAGTGTCTGAATGCAAATGATCCATAACACAATGTTTAACCATCAAAAATCAATGCATATCCTTTTTAAACGAACTATTATGGATCATCTAGCCATAACAGAACCATTAAACGAACTATTATTGTTTCAAGTGTCACAATGTAAATAACATGAGCATAACAAATCTTTTTAAGTATAACGGAAGACTTGCACTCTTTCTACATAGGCACTGCTTCCACATTCATATATTAAATGTAAGATATATGAATGAATGATGAACACATGTCACTGACACACATTAACTGTTTAATTTACCCAAACAGCGTTAACACTCGACAAATTTATTTTATTTTTTGAAAAAACTACATATTATGAAGCTGAAAGATGTCATGCATATGATACAGAAACTTTGAGTGTTTGGCATGAGTTGGAGGTGGCAAGATGGGCGGACTGAGTAATGGGAAAATTTTATCCGTCTTAAAATTGTTGCTTAGGTATGGATCAAAGTGTGTCAGGTTGGGTTTTTCCATCCTATTCAGCAAATTGACACTACAAAGAAATATTGCTTAGGTATTAAATTACTTACTTATGTTTTGAAGGTGTACACCACTATCTCCAGACCACGTGTGTTGCAATGACCTGAAAACGTGTGTCAATGGAGAGTGTTATTTTTATTTCCAAATAGTTAAAACACCTCAATTTCCGAATAGTCACTCGTTAAAAGTTAAAAATTTGTACTATATACCATTCAAATAGAGATACTGAATGGCATTGCAGAAATATATAATGTCCACGCAAAATCTTGAAATTTTCTTCCAAGTTATGCTGAACAAAAAAAAGCAATGCTCTTATTCAAACAATTTCATCATCAATAGCCGCAGTTACAAAAACATATACATTTAGTAACAACATGATCATTAATAGCACAAATAAGCTTAAACAAACACCCTCATAATCTTAAACCAAAAGTTGTAATATTACCGAAAGAAACAAAAAGATAAAACTATAAGAGAGCACAACAATAGTTCATCTATGGAGGTGGAAACATACTTGGGTTTGTCTATGGTTTTCGCTAACTATTCCAAAAATATAAAATAATTGTCTACGATTAAACTTGGTTTTTCCAGGTAAGTAATAGGAATAAGAATTTCTTCCTAGGCAAAGTGTATAAAGCCTATCAAAGGTTTCAGGAGATTCAACTGTATACTGATATTTTTTGGTTCTTCAATTATCTTGTTATCCCTTTTTTCACTCTTTGGTTCATTATAATCCAAGTTGCTTAATAAACTTGAAAACATATAACCTGGTCTAATTTCCATACGCATTCCACTACACAAAAATAGAATAACAAAAATCAATGATAACACTACAAACTATAGGAAGTCTAAAACTGCTAGCCTAAAAGGTTTGAAATTTTTCTAACATTCAACTCGCATACCATTTATCTTTATCTTTTGTGGAGCTACAAAAGCCTAAACGCGAGGAACAGAATAATTTGCTTTGTATCAGTCCTATGTCCCCTGGCTAACAGATGATGAAAAGTAGTGATGCAAATACTTTAGTAGTATGATAGACCACACAAACACATAATAGTTACCTGGTCGAGGCGACAAAGAACCTTGGATTCCATCAAGAGCTGCTCGAGAAGTGAATTCCTGTAAATGTTAGATTCAGTAGGTCTAACAAATGAAACTCGGTTCGCTTCACCGTATTTCTTCTTCATAACAGCCTCCTCCTTAAGCGGTGTGACATCCAATATAAGAAAATCTACATTAGAGTAAAAGACGAACATTAAAAAAAATCAAATAATGATTATCATAATGATTCGGTTAAACGCACGCTTACTTTAGGGATCAAGGATACTCTCCCCAACATATGCAACCACTCCAAAATGCATCACAACCTCTCACAACTAATATTACCACCATTTTAATCACATGAAAACTAATTCAAATCTTATCCCGAAATGATGACGCCTTAGATTCAAGTTTTTTTAGATCACAACTTATTTCCACCATTTATTGTTGATAATAATATATTTTCCGGGATAAAACCCTTTACTATTCAATACGTATATCCATATTTAATTCTATCTTCTACTTCTGTTAATGGGGTCTAAGCAACTTGGAAATCATTTTTTCATTAGTTGTACATTAATCTAAAAAAGAACAGTTCAATATTAGGTCTTAACTTCTTAATTCTTATGCAACCAAAAACCCTTGTAATTTCATACCCTTGAAAGGTAAATAAAGATTATTCACCCAAACACATTATAATATTTTATATAACCCTTTGAACAACAATACTGAATTCAAAGTGAATTTCAGGCTATTTATCAAAACTCCTTATCTAGTTAAGGAGTTTATTTTTCATCAACTAATCTGTTTTCTTAATTCAACTACAATATATCAAATTAAGGGTTGTTTGCCATTGTTTACTTGAACGTGCTTGTTTTTACCGTAAGATAAGCAAATAAAGTGTTTTAACTGTATGTCTAAGATTAGTTGTCAGCTGAAGAGGGTGTTTGGGATTGGTGATTTTAAGCAGCTTAGCAGTTTTAAGTGTTTGGATCATCCGAACTAACTGATCTTATTATAAGGTATAAGTCTAATAAAAGGTTACGTGATAACTCTTACTTAAACTCTAATATAGACTTGTAGCTTTCATTGTACAAAATAAGCAAATTCAAACACTATTTTCTAAAACACTTATTTCTAATCAAAAAAATAAGCCATCTCAGATTGCCTCGACTTAAGAGGAAGCGTCGCTTTGGACTCAACCCGCTACCTGTCTATAAGAATGCACATGGGACCGAATCTCACTTCTTTGTGGATTGTTGCATATGATGGGTTGTGCAATACCCAAAATCCCACCCATCGTTAGAACTAATCTCAAAGTTAACATATAAGCTTGGTGGGCTACTCCTTCTATCACCAATTGGTTTTAGAATGGAACCTCAGTTGGGCTTATATGTTAGACTTGGTGAGATACTGGGCCTAAGATTTCCAACAATTGGTATCAGAGCCAGGTGGTCCAGTGTGGTGTGTGATGGTGTACCCAATCGGTATACCCCGGTATCACGATATTTAGTGGATCCCGGTAAAACCTTGTACCGAAAGGAAGCCGGTAAAAAGGCTGAGTGATTCCAAAGGTAAGGTCGCGGTAATGAAAAAGGTGGGATCGTTCTAAAGTTGAAGGGGAGGCCCATGGTGGTTTGGGTTTGAGGGGAGGATTGTTGGGTATGCAATCCCAATCCCACATCGGTAGAATCATAATCTCAAAGTTAACATATAAGCTTGGTGGGCTACTCCTTCTATCACCAATTGGTTTTAGAATGAAACCTCAGTTGGGCTTATATGTTAGACTTGGTGAGATACTGGGCCTAAGATTTCCAGCACATAGCAACAAATGCATCATCTAAGGTGCTCGTTCAAACATACCCACCCTTCCTCAAGCAGCCAACGACACTCCAACCTACTTGCAAGTCTTGAATAGCATAAAAGCAGATGCCCAGTAAGTTCCCAAAATAATTAGGTAGCTTGTGAGCTGATAAATATCCATACGCAGAAAAATAGGCATACAAAAAAAATAGTCAATCTTTAACTCCTGTAACATTTAATTAGATAATAAAACTTTTTTACTTTTACATATCGATCTTTATTTGGGTTAAATTTGTTGTTGTTTATTGTTTTATACTTTTTATTACATGTCAGCTTGTATCAATTACTTTGAAGAAAATTTAATAAGCTCATTCTTAATTCCTTATAAGCTTATACACCCAAAGTCATAAGCTTAGATAAGCAATAAGCTCATGCGGCCAAGCACATACAAAATGAACTTATGAGCCTATAAAAAATCCAATGCCTAGCTCATTTGACACGCCCAAATCCAAAAGTAACGAATCATAAGCAGAAACATCAACAACAATATCAGCAGAAAACGAAGGGTTAAACTATCAAGGCTGCAAATTTAGTAACATGCACCGCCAAGCTTTAAAGCTTACTCACAACTCATGAACAAAAATTAACTCTATCCACTTTATCTCTTAAATAATCCATTATGAGAAAAAGAAACATACCTTCATTTTCTTTTGTCGATCATAGTAGCACACATGGACTTTTTGTCAACAATATCAATGCAATAAACCTCATGGTTGCTACGAATGTAAAAACTGTGAAGGTATGCATCTAATTTTTTTTTTTTTTTATATTGCATAGTTTCTATTAGATGTGTAACTAAGCAGCTAAGTGCAATCATGCGTACTCTAAATAATCAAGACATCAAACTGAAACCCCTATTTCAACTGATGATCTAAGAATCCATATAAACCCAATAAAGAAAGCAACATAAAAATCAATTCTTTCTATAAAAATACAGAAACTCACTTCAACAAATCAAATAATAAACATCAATTTTTATAAAAAAAAGTCACATACCAACCAACTTGAAAGCAATGGGTGAATTTGATGAGGAAGAGCTCTTTCGCCTGAGCCTGATTCGTTTCGTTTGGCTGAGCGGTGTTTTATCCCCACAAACACCAATCAAATCAAACACTCACAAAACAAACCTCACACATACTAAAAATCGACAACAACACCCACCTAAACTCATCAACCTCACACACCGATCACCATCGCCGCACACCATAAACGGCGGCAACAAAGAGATTGGCGGCATCGAAGAGAGTGGCAGCATGTGTATGTGCCAGCGGTGACGGGTGGGAGTTCTGTGTGTGGGAGTTTTTGAGGTGGAGTTAGTGTGGGAGTATTTGAGGTGGAGTTTGATGGCACGTGTACTCTTAATGTTAGTCTGTGACATTATTTTAATGGTGAGGTTACTGTTCATTCGAATATTTAAATAGTATTTCCGAGTTACTGTAGCAAATGTGAGTGTAAGTACTACAATAAGCGTTATATAGTATAATTTAAGTTGACCGATAAAAATATATAATCTACATATAAAATATATGATCAGAAAATGATTATTTATATCAAGGTTTTCAAGATCGAGATCCTACCCAGGATAGTTTTCGTCTTTGCAAGATCGAGATCGTAAAGTAGGACCGGGGTCGTAAGATATTACTATAATGCAATTGACTTAATAGTTTTGTAATATTAGGCAAATCTACAAATTATTATATATCATAAACATAAAATTATATGAATGTTTTATAGAAATGTAGTACTAAATTATGATTATGAAATGTTTAAGAAAATTAACATGTTATTTTTTATATTTTACAAACCACAACATTTAAATTCTTAGTTTGTTAGTTTGTAGTTCGAGAAAAGTAAGATCGGATCGGAGTAGATTTTAAGATCCTATGGTCAAGATCGGGATCCTATAAGATCTTAAGCATGCAAAGATCCTATGTAGGATCTGGATCGTTTTTGCTTTGCAATATCGTAAAATCGTAAGATCAAGATCAGGATCTTAACAACCATGATTTATATCGTTTCAAAATTATCTCAACATGGGCTATTATTTAAACGTGCTATACTATCCGTTACTCACCTTATGTTTGGGCTAGGCATTCTTCTTGTTTTCAACGATCACCTAGACACATAACAATCATACTAACACCATTAGAAATACTAATTTATCTAATATTCACATGCTTCATCTTTGACTACTAAAGTTCGTCTCTTGAATCCTTATGCCACACACTTCATTTACAACTGTGAACTAATCATCATCATTTAACTATCTCATCACATTCTCATGTCATAATTTCTACAAAATTGCTTCTTATTAATTTTCATACATAAAGACTATCGTCTAATGAGATGAGATCAATGTAGATCTAATATTTATCAAAGATTCAATGGACCAATCATAGCCACATATTTTTTTATTAAATTAAAAAAAAACTTAGTTTCCACTTCTTTTTTAAAATTAAAATATCTTGCATACGGTAAATCGTCAAACGACAAAAAATACACCATCGCGACGAGAATTAAATCATCTTTCTATAGATGGGCACTTTGATATACTTTCGACGATATTTTTTTTTGATTTTTTTCAGTCACGTCTGAAAAAATCACATATGATTTGTATCATAATCACATATGATTTAATAAAATCACATATGGTTTGTGATACAAATCACATGTGATTTTACAGAATCACATGTCATCTTTCTAGACGTGACTGAAAAATAAAATTAAAAAAAAAGTTCGTCGAAAATATATTAAAGTGTCTCTCTATAGAATGATGATTTAATTCTCGTTGCAATGCTATGTTTCATTTTACGTAACGATTAACGGTGTGTGAAATATTTAATTTTATAAAAAGAGGTGAAAAGTGAGTTTTATTTAATTTGATGAATAAATTAGGGGTTGGGATGTAGTCTTTGGATCTATGATAAAAAGAGATATATATTGAACTTTTGCCTCTAATAATCATGAAACATAATAAGGGAATTGCATATATATCCCTTCAAAGCTTTATAATTGCATATATATCCAAGTTAAACTAATAATAATTATATATATATCCTTATTAAACATTAAAAATTGCATATATATCTAAATTCTTAATTTAAATATAATTAAAACATTTAAATTCATAAAAGTTCCAATTTCGTTTTTGATTGACTATTATATCCTTGTTTCATATGATAATTATCCTTCTTTAAGTATGCCTTAAATATAAATCATAAAGATAAATATTACTTCGTATTGTTTAACACTTTATGAGGCTACTGACAAAAAAGAGTTGCCATAGAGACGTATATGTTATGCTCTCTTTTCTAATTTAATTGGATCAAATCTTCTTTCTCGTCTTTATTTGAAAACACAAATGTTTCAATTGATATATGAGTGGGAAACATTATTCTCTTAATTGGTATTACAATCCTAAAATTAAAACTACCATAACACCAATTGGACCATAAACACCAACTAAGGGATCAACCACTTGAATACACAAAAAAACAGTAAATGAAATCAATATATTAAACTAATACGATTAGTTAAGAATAAAGCGACAAGAAGAAGAATGATGGGGGTAAGGATATAATGGTCAATCCAATATAAAATAATAATTCTAAATATACTTAAAGGTTTTATTTATGCTTTAAAATTATTGTTCATGTTTACTTTTTAGAATGTCTCAATTTAATTGTTCATTACGAAAAATAGATAAGAAAGTTGGATCAAGTTTACCATATTACCCTTATTTGAAATTATTATTATAAACTTTAAAGAAGACTTTAATTAAATAGCTAAGGGTAAAACTGTTACTAAGAAAAAGAATGCAATAATAAATACAATTTTCTTAAATTGTGTGTTTTTTGTCGAATGACAATAATTTTGAGACGAATGGAGTATTTATTTAAAGATTTAAGTATATATGCAATTTTTAATGTTTGATAAGGATATATATGTAATTATTAGTTTAGCTTGGATTTATATGCAATTATAAAGCTTTGTAAGAATATGTATGCAATTCCCCCAACATAATAACTAGGTTTAGAATCGTCAATTATACTCGTTCCAATCAAACTTCTAATTCATCTATATGAAACTAAACATAAAAAATAATGGATTCCTTATTCACCTTGACTAGGAACTACTAAATAATGCTTGAAACCTCTTTAATTCACCAACTTGCTCCAATTATTTCTTAGATTAACCCTCTTGTGAAGTTTTCTTGTAAATTGGTGATTAACCCCTTTTTCCCTCCAAAACACTATGATTAAACACGTTGCACAACAAGTGTAGAAATGAAGGGTGTAATCCTTGTCATTAGAGGTTATAAGCCCGTAAGGGTAATTCTATCTATCGTTTGCACCTTAATCCTTACTTTTGCACCGTTACTCCCTGTCGTTTTTTGTTACATCAGAGGTCCTTTTTCAGTTAACTTACGCTACATTTCTAGTCATTTTCCATAAAATGCTAAGTATAATAATATTCTAGAATGTTTTACGATTAAAATATCTATTGCTAAAACTTTAAATATTGAGGTGTTACACCACCGTATAAAGATACTTCACTTTATACAAGCATGCCTCCAAAAATACCCACAAACAAAAAATTTGGGAAACAATATGGTGGTACAGATCACCAAACCATTTCAAAATGAGGGACCGTGCGTGAATGTGAAAGTGGGTAATGGTTTATATAGGTGGTGGGTAGCATCACAGGTGGTCGACCACCACTATAACACTTAGTCTAAGGGGTGATGTTTGTGGTGAATTGTCTACCTATTAGGAAAAAAAAATGGTAGAAATATTTTTTACTTTTATGACATTGCTAAATGTGGCTCCAACGATTATGTTTAAGGTGTTTAGAAGTACATTACTTATTTGTACTTTTAAGAATAATTGCTCACTTTTTACATTTAATCTCTCTCAACCGACTCTATATACCACAAGTTATGTATGTTTTTGTTTCTTAAACATAATTCTTATGGTTACATTTAGCAAAACCCTTATTTTTATATGCACGAGTTGTTGAACCTCCATCTACATTAGAGACTTTTATATTATTAATTTCAAACAAAAATTGTTAGTTTGTATATATATTTTTATATTATCTATTCTTTTAGATTATTTTTTCCACTGGACAAGTGTGGAGAGATCTCAATAATTCTACTCAGAAAGTTCCATGGAAGGCTTTGATGTGGTTCTCTTAATGTTGCCCCAAACACTCCTTTGTAATGTGGATTGCTGTGCAAAGAAGGCTTACCACTCAGGACAGACTGCCAAGTGGAAACCAAATAATACATTTACATGCTCTTTATGTGAGAAATGCCCTGATTCTCATGATCACCTATTCTTCAGTTGTGATTTCTCCAAAAAGGTATGGATCTATTTTCTATAAATGATCCAATATGTCTTGCCTGATATTTGGGCATCTATTGTCCCTGCTATGATTGATTTGGGATTCAAGAATAGTATTGAAAACATTGTTAGAAGGCTGATTCTTGAGGCAAGTGTTTATATGATATGGAAGGAGAGGAACACTAGGCTGTTTCAGGGAAAAAAGCAAACCGAGGAAGTGGTTATAAAGCAGATTGAGGATAGTATTAAAACTTCGTTAATGAGTCTGATTGTTAAAGATTCAGTTGCAGTAAGGAAGGTGAAAGCTGTTTGGTTTGTGAAAATGGTAAGGAAAGTAACAACTGTTGTTGCTTCTGTTTAAGGGGTGTTTGGTTATGAGTTTTATATCATAAGCTTTGTCCAAAAAATGAGTCTCTGTGTTTTACAGGCCATTACAATATGTGAGGTCCTTGTATCTTGGAGTTTTTCTAGGTAAATGTCTTTTGATCCTCATAGTTTTTAGCAGTTTGGCCTTGGGAGGGACTGTTAATCTATTTTTTTGGATCAATTTGGAGTTTAACTAGTTAAATGTACCATAAGAAAGGCTAGTATTGTGAATAAAGGGTAAATGGACAAGTTGGGCTTGCATGTTGGATTGGAATAGAGTGATGCAAGTTGACATTCATTGGTAATCAATGCATGCTAAAGGAGGTTAGGAGTGGCTAAGAATTGAGGGTGAGTGTTTTCTTCCTTGTGATGCCTGATCTCCCTTACTGCTTGATCTCATAATAGTGAGGGTGTGCTGCTATTATGGGTTAAGGAGTAAGCATTTCAGGAAATGTAGCAAGGTTAGAAAGAGCCACTCTCTTCTTTGTGAATGGGTGTTATGCTTCTCATGATGATGCCCACTTCAAGTCATCTTTGGTTATTGTGGGTGCTGGTTGAATGACCTTTGTTTGGCTTGTTGTGGGAAATGTAATCATGGAAGCATGGTTGTGTTTGGTGAACTTTTAAAGGTGAACTATAGCAGCTTATTAGCATATCTGATTTTGATATCAGAGGTCTCTGTTTTGTGTCTGAGTTCTTTAGTTTTGTATCCAAGGAATAGATGTAATGTTTGATACAGTCTTATAGCTTGTTTGGTTGGTTCTGGTATGAATGCTTAGGCGTGTCTAAGTCCTTCTTATTTTGTTGTAAATATTTTGTTAATTAATAAAAGTTCACCGTTCACAAAAAAAAACTAAATTATTATATATAATTTAATTTCATAACGACACTAGAACTTAACAGAAAAATGGAAACCGAGAAACTGAAAATAACACACCGAAAAAGCAAACCAAATGAAAAACCGACATGGGTGGTTTTGAATTAAAAGAAACGGACATTTAAGTGGTTTTTTATTGCATATGAAAAACAAATATAAGGTCTAGAGATATTAATTTTAATTTCTAATTTAATAGAATATCTGAAACTAAATTTTTACACTTAAATCTATTATGGAAAGTATAAGAAGTTTGCATTTAAGACCATGCAATCAAATTTAATATGTTCTCTAAACTTTCAAAAATAACTTTTTTTTGATTTTTTTTTTCATAATTTTAACAATGCGTTTTTAGAGTTTTTTTTGAACGAATTTTACAAAATGTTGACCATAAGCTAATCAATTTTGACTTTTATTTACTAATGAGAAGACATAATTTTAAAAT
>BQNB010016933.1:39909-70812 GCA_026074375.1 Tanacetum coccineum | reverse complement strand
ATATATATATATATATATATATATATATATATATATATATATATATATATATAGATTATAATAGACATAACTTTCTTTTTAAATGAGCTGGCAAATTTCTTTTTGTTAAGTCGTCTATAAACTATACAAAGCTTCACACTCTTAGATGAGAAAAACTTGATTCTATTAATTAAAAAGTTTACATGCATTTGTCAAAAGATGAAGTTGTTTCGGACTTTATTGATAAGTGACAAGTTACAAACTTTTGAACAGATATCCAATGCCTAAAACGAATTAAAAACTAAGATGTAAAACGATTAAACCACAAAATTATAAATGACACGAACATTGTGTTGAACTTTTTAAGACTAGCTAGGGGTGATTCGTAATCGTGGATTTGTAGAAGTAAAAGAAAAGATGGGGAATATATTGTGGGGTCATAACGGTTGGGATTTAACATTCTAGGTAACCAGTTTAGCTACGAGTATGCAGCGGATTGAATCTAGTTAAAGCACATAGATTAACACTTAATAAAGTAAATAATTATAACAAAGTAAATATTTACTAACCTTTTGTTTAATGATAAAAATCAATAAACTTATGCCTGATCTTGATCTTGAAAATATAGTGGTTAAATTACCACCTCTACGGTTGCCCACACAAACACGTCAATCGAGTATGAGTTGATTGCTAGTCTATCTCCACGAACCAAACACCTTGTGTTAATTACCAAACACACCTTGTGAGCTTTCTAGTAATCGAAAAAAAAACCAAACACCCTTTCTTTCTAGAACCGAAAATAGTTAAACCCTAATTAGGGTTTAGTTCTAATTCGGTATAACCGAAACATATACATACGCATGATATATGATGAAATCATGCATAGGATTTAGCGTCTGTGACCGTCAACATGCATGCGAATGGCTTTTAAAGGGTTATGAGATTTTCATAGTGTCGATTGTTATTTAGAGAGTGGAAGATCCGATCCAAATTATGGTTCGGTTAGGGTTGTATCTCTCTCAAAGAATGAAACATAATGGGTATATTTTATACACACAAAACTTGTACTTCAAGTCATTACATAATACTCCATTACTTTTTGAAAATCGACTCCAAGGCCCCTCCTATATCCTTCTTAGGCCAGCCACTATAGGGATGAGGACTGGAGTTTCGTTTTTCGACTTTTAACCCATTCTCTTTATATTTAACGAATACATTAATTAGTTTATAACGTCTAACGGTTTTAAACCATCTTATCACTAATTAATTATTTCGTTTAAAAATATTATATACTAATTTAATTTTTATATAACATGTATTTATATTTATTACATATTTAACTTACTCTTCGTTGTCTTAACGCGGTGTGCCCCAATAGGGCTCAATATTCTAACGTATATAATGGTATCTGTACCATAATTCAAACAGCTCCCATTGGGAGTTGGAGTCGCACACTAACATTTATACATATAATTGGCAAAGTCTTAGCAACCAAAACAATTATGTTTACATTAGGAATTTATGCAGATTTTAGTTTCAAGAACAATCTAAGCTTATAATGGTTAGTTTATTTCTTATCATATCCCTTTGTTTCAAATACGTTATACCATGGACTATGGATCCTAACTCAGTCTTTTAGTTTAATTATGTTTTCGCGTTATAGAAAATAATTTCAGTTATACCAAATGTAATGTAGAACATTTTGCATATTACCCTTTGGGTACGGCATACAATTCTTTTTTTTTTTTTTTTCATTGATTAATTTGGAGAGGGTTCATGGTATCTTTCTGCAATTTAACAAAGGAGGAACAAATTCTTTATTGACTAAAAGTGTTGTGGATGTGCTTCCATCACTTTCAAAAAATAGACTTTATGACTACCTTTTTCATGATAGCGGTTTTAACGTTTTAATCCAAAAGTGATATCAACACCATAGAACTTGCTTGCATCCTCAAGTCTTAAGGACGCACTTTTAACCATTTTCGATATTTTACTATGACGGAGGTCCAAAAAGTAAATATTCAAAGGTTGGGGTATCCAATATGCATCCCTTGTGAATACACATGAGTTTGGCGGGAATATCATATATTCAAAGAATATAGCCAACACTCAAATTTGCCTTACTTACCAATCTTCCAAATTGTTAACCGACAATGGACATATTTAGAATGATAAAATCATTCAAGGATTAAACATGAAAATATAGGATAACAATTATTATATGAATGAATAACAAATACCACGTATCTTCATTCATCAGAAAGGTAAATAAATTGTCTTACAATCTCAATTATCCAAATACTAAAACAGATATGCATGAAACTAATTAGCAAGTTGAAGTCCAATGTTTCCAACATTCTCAACTACTCCTTTATAAGACAGCTAAATAGTTATTTGAGTAAACTTTCCGAATACTTGTTTTAAATTCACATATTATGAAAGATTTGAATAATACGATGAGTGTCTTACTGTTCACGTGTATACTATTGCAAGAGTCATAGTATGGACAAGGTAATAGTACCTTTTATAGGGTATTTGAATTCAACAACATACCTATCTCAGACAGTCATCTTTACAGTTTCTTAAAATGTAAAGTATTCTCATTCTTTAATGTGTAATGCAACAATGCTCTTAGCTGAGCATATCTAGTTAGCAGATTTATCATAAATGATGAAATCCTTCTTCAACTATAATTGATTATTTTCTAGCATCAGTTGTACACAAACAACATTATGCTTTATATAATTCGTAAATATTTGTATTTAACGGTCATCTAAATTCTCTCAATTAGATATTGTTATCTAAATACTCTCAATTAGATACTGTTGTTGTTAGCTCATCTTGCTCTCATGCAAAAGTAACAACCAGTCTCATACACAATATAATATATATACATAATGAATCCTTAGTTATAAACACAAGGTCTCCATCCATGTAACAAATTATATCAAGTGAAATATACCATTTAAGACTTGCTTCAATGATATATTGCATTGTGTTGGACTTTATTTCCGCATACGTTTATCTTAATAAACATTTATTCCAATGTCGTTTGTTTTATCCTAAAATCCCAAGTGAAGTTTCATTCCAATCTCAAGGATTAACATCTAGCTTTGATGGAATGATGCTTTCAATATGTTACACGACATATGAATTTTAAGGAAAAACATAGTGCTCCCACTTGATGTCAGGTGTACTCAGGAGTTATCTTAATTTAATCAGAAATCATATTGTGATTAAACATAAGATCTCAGCTCCTAGATGCATGATTCAATCCACACTTGGATTCTATGTTCTTGTATACATTATAAAGATTATTTTAAACTCATAACCTTTTGATTACACACCGTCCTCGCAAAAGGTAATCATAAAGGGAAAAGTTATAAAACTTAATTGTCATATTACAAATATCGGCTCATAACCCTTTTGATTACACATCGTCCTCGCAAGGTAATCATTAAGGAAAGAGTTATGATCCTTAGTTTGCCATATTTCAGATTCAAGAAAACATGTATGACAATTAGTTATTTTTTATATAATTAATGCGTGTAGAAAAGAAAGATTTAATCATAGTCAATTGCTTGAGTAAGATCAAAATTTTTTTAATCATCAGTCAGGCATTAATATGTATACAATTTTGTCCTTATGAGCCTTTCTTCAAAAGAAACTCATTCTAACCTCACAGGTTTACTTTTTGGTCAAAGATCAATCAAGCTCAAAACTTTGATTGCCATTTAAGGATTGCATCTTGTCATTCATAGTTCTAAGATATTTATCAGATTCAAGATATGATAATTCATCTTATTATTTAGCAGGTTTAATAAGACCCTCTAACTTATATTCCTCAGCATTGATATAAAAATATCATTCCATTGATGAGGCATCCTTACGGATTTATGAATGAGAGTTACATTATACTTTGGTTTGACATTTTCATGTTAACCTCAGTATGACATCAGCAAGTGAATTCAGAAGGTTATGTATTTTGTTCTTGAATATCTTCAAGATTTATAGATACTCCCACTTACTTTTGTAAGAAGAGATACTTCTCTAAATACTAAGTATTTAAGCAACAATAAATTGTTCTTAATTGGGAAAACACAAAACACATTTTAAGTTCTCATCTCTAGCTTGTTAATAATATGCTTCATAAGATTTTAACAAATTTTAGAATTTTAATCAAGACCTAATGGGATTCATCCCAATCCATAAATAGATAATGTCTTGAATACCTTCTAGGTTGAAACTTTATTGAGTGTATCCATGACACACGCAAAATTCTAACCTTGATTGATTTTGGAGGTAGAGCAATTAAAGTTATCAGAAATCAAACAATATGAATATAGTTTGTTTCAACGCATTAGACATACCATAATAAAGCGGTATTCTATAAGTATTGGAATTGTGAGACTCCATCAGAATTTCCTAGATAACTTAATTCTCTTTGGATCAAATACTTACCAATTGGTTCGAGCCAAATTGAATACATAGTATTTTAAAACCAAATGCATGCTATAACGTATATTTCTTTAAATAGTTCAATAACTCCATGTTCATGTGTTTCAAGAAAACAAAACATGTCAAGTATACGTTATAAGTCTTTGAATAATTCAAGGACCTTATTGTTCATGTGTTAATCAAGAAGACATAACAATTTTACTACTTACTTTATGTTATGAGTCATTGATAAATTCAAGGACTTTATAATTATGTCTTAACAAGAACATAATTATTCTAACTAAAGTAATTATGAACGCAAACTCTTGAGTTCAATAGTAATTTCAAGTTAATTACATACTTCATAATTATGATTATATAATCGAACCATAATTATATTGACTAAAACATGTAGTCAATGTACCGAAGTAGCTTTATAATACATCTTGAGACTTAAATGTAATAGGGCAACAAACATCTTGTGTGTTTATGTCCTAGTAGAATTATTAGCTTTCTTACCTTGCAGTCAAGAGAAACCAATAATCATATTGTTATATGTTGTTCCTTGCACACACTTAAGATTTCTCCCACTTGTGTACGGAACAACATTATTTAAAACAATACAACAAGCACTCGATTGTATAAACAATATGATTGTGTCATAGATATTTTAAGTAGATTTCGAACCATAATGTTTAATAAAGAATTATGGATTATTATTCTATAGATAACTTTTCGGAAAGCAACATCAAAAAGGCAATGTGTTATCTATAAAATAAAATGCAATTTTCCTTAAACTATAGTCGTTCATATTTGGAAAGTAATGAGTTATTTCAAAGTAAGCTAGAAATAATAAGGGCAACTAACAAAGATATAAATCTTCTTCAAATCTTTAATCACTTGTAAGTAATGAATATATGTATCAAGTAACTGCTCTCCTTCAGTAGCCTTAAATGTCTCATACTTATACAATATAGCAGCTTTCCTATCTTGTTCACCATACTTAGAACTACGCATATGCCTTTCAAGTAAATCCTATAATTCTTGAGCAGTATCGTTGCTGTCGATAAGAGAAGATAAATGTCATTTGGAATCCTTTTCTCTTCAGTAGTTCACAATTTTGGATCCTTAAGAACATGAGGTGCATTTGGTGCAGCTCCAACAAGTGACACTTGAGTAATAACAGGCAATGATTGTTCACCATGAGTAATGGGCCTTATCAAATAATTCACCATCCGTTTGCTCTTCAAGGTAGTTCATAAACCTTCCGCGGCACTAAGAATTTTCACCCCGTTAAAAAAGGATTCTGCATCGTCAAACCATACCGTAATCACATCTGACTCATCTTGTCTGGAAATAAATACTTGATATTCGCAATTTCCGCCACAATTAATTCGCAAAAATCACTTTCGCTTTAAATTTAGAACTTTCACTTTAATAAAATCAATTCCTAATGATAGTAATAAATTGATATTTAATAAAAGGTTGAACAGTCAATTTTTACCGTTATCATCTGAAGTGTCCCTAATAAAAAACTTGATTTTAGGCCAATATTGTTCACTACTGTTTATACCAAAATTTGAATGTGATGTAAAAATTCGATATTAAGACTACCATTGGAATTAAATTTAACTCAAGTTTTCCTGGCAAAAAAACTTTTTTTTAATCCTAAAGAGTCTAAACAGGTTTACTTAAAGTCCAACTACCGAATCCAAATATCAAACCGTTACGACCGAATCCAAATACCCCCAAATTCTCAATAATGTCAAAGTTCCGAACCTAAAAGTTCCATAATTCTCAACTTATGGAAATAATTCAAAGACTGGACTAATGTAAAAATTCGAAAAACTGACTAATGATAATTCCGGAAAATGAACTAATGAAAACTTCTCGAATAACCCTTAATGTCGAAACTCCTTCAATTTTGAATCATACAAATTTCGTAAGCCACATATTTTCGACAGAATCCAAAAATATTTCTGAAAATCCAAAATTCTGAAACCTTTATTCCTCAAATTCAAAACTTCCCAAATTCTTATTCCGAAACCCTTTTCTTCAAAAATTCCGAAAACCAAAACCAATTTAAGAAAATAACCAAATTCTGAAAATATTTATTCCGTAAATCCAAAATTTCGAAAACCAAAATTACGAAACCCACTTTTCTATAAATTCGAAATTTCGAAAAATACCAAATTACGAAACCCTATTTTCCGTAAATTCAAAATTCTGAAAAACGTAATTCCAAAATTATCAATTTCGTAAAAGTAACCGTTTTTGCTTCGAAATCACAGTTTCTGAATACTATCAAAATAAGCTTAAAAACATTTTTTCCATAACTAGCAAATTCCGAAAACATAACTTTTTCAATTGATATTTTTGCTAAACACGTTTTTAAGATCAAAAACCACAAACTTTTACGTCATTTTTGTATTTTAAATCAAGTTTATATGTTTTTGATATCATGCAAAGTGAAACGTGAAACTATAACCAAAAGAATCACAAAATAAGCACTAAATGAGCTCCAACCACGATCCCTCAATCTCAAAATCATGACCAAACACTTGAAAAAACACTAATTCGCAATCTCTGGCGAATGATACCACATATTAAACCTTGGATCTTGATTGGTGGATATACTATGTGTATATTATGTGAGTGTAGTGTGTGTGTTTTGAGAGAGAAATTATGTAACTAGTCTTTTGATTAATTAAATTTGTTACAACTAATCATGACATAAATAGACTCCTTATTTATAGTCATGTTGGAGTTCATCTTTCCCAACTTAACAAAACTAGTCCCTCTACTTTGTAATAGCGCATACAAATAGATTATTTTTTATTTCTAACTCTTTTCATACACAATTTCCCAGCATCGAAACATCCAAAAGTCAAAATCTTAACTTTTTCCCCTAGATACATTTTAAGGGTTGCAGATTCCAGAAGCATACCTGATGTGTAAATTGTTTTGAATAATTATTTGCCAAGTTTTAAATTTATAAAACTCGTCTACTGATACACGCACTAATGGGCAAAGAAGCTGGTCATATGTAGTACAGTAGTTGGTAAATCCGAAGTCGTCCCAAGAGATAAGTTTAACTAGTTCTAATTTGATTATGTCACGTTTAGAAAATGGTTTTGAGTTGATTTGAAATTTAACAGGAAAGTAAATTGTAGAAAATAAATTTATAGAAGTAATCAGGAAGAAAAGCGTGCTAGCCTAGCTATTTCATTACTATTGCTATGATTATATTTTCTTATGGAATGTCTAATTACTTGTTTTATTAGTGGTTCTAATATCGACAAACCCGAATTGGCATTTGAGGTCTGCCCTATACTTCCTGCAATCCTAAATCTCCTACAAGTCACAAAGGTAGGGCATCTAAGTTGTAGTGATTAATCCCCATCTATCCTTAAGACCAGTTCTATAACTTGTATAGATTATTAACCCTCTTTGAAAGAGTTCATGTGCTTTTTAAGTGTTTAATGTGACAGATGCGGTAATCAGGTTAATTCCTACACTAAGGATAGGTGCCAATCTACCCTAATACCCTGCTAATCCCATGTTCAACAAGTCCGCCTAATAACATAACTAACATGATCTAAGCCACCCTTAACACTACCAAAACCTGGGATCAATGAAAGGCTATAGGGATATCTAATAAAATCATAATTAAACAAGAAACGTTCAACATAACAATAGTAAATACATAGCTAGGCTAGCACTAGAAGTGCTTAGCCGCTCATAGTAACAGTATAGTAAGAATTAACGAAGGAAATATTGGATAGAAACTCATAATCTTAACAGTATGCGTTTTAAACGATTAAATACAAAAATACAATCTAGTGATGACTCCCTTGGACTTATGGTGGATCTCTTCGTGTTATGGAAGCCTTGTCCACTCTTTGGTACTGTTGTAGGAGGAGTGATGCTAATAGTGCCGAATGAGAGCTCTATTTATAAGTATCGAAGTCTGGACGACGTAATCAGTTTGTAATGTTGTCAATGACAAGTGGAAGCTACAAGATTTAAATCTTTGTTAGTTGCCCTTATTATTTCTAGCTTACTTTGAAATAACTCATTACTTTCTAAATATGAACGACTATAGTTTAAGGAAAATTGCATTTTATTTTATAGATAACACATTGCCTTTTTGATGTTGCTTTCCGACAATGAGTAAAGAAAATTGCTAGCAGGTCTTCTAGGTAAATTTTCTTGAACTCGATTCATTCCTTATAGTGCTAAACACCCTTTATACAATCGAGCGCTTGTCGTATTGTTTGTCTACATTAGATAATGTTGTCTCGTACACAAGTGAGAGAAATCTTAAGTGTGTACAAGGAACAACATATAACAATATGATTATTGGTTTTTCTTGACCGCAAGGTAAGAAAGCTAATAATTCTACTAGGACTTAAACACTCAAGATGTTTGTTGCCCTATTACATTTAAATGTCAAGATATTGTATTAAGCTACTTCAGCACATTGACCACATGTTTTAGTCAATATAATCATGGTTAACTATATAATCATAACTATGAAGTATTAAATTAACTTGAAATTACTATTAAACTCAAGAGTTTACGTTCATAATTACTTTAGTTAATATAATTATGTTTGCTTGTTAACACATAATTATAAAGTCCTTGAATTTATCAATGACTCATAACATAAAGTAAGTAGTATGTTGTGTCTTCTTGTTAACACATGAACATGATGTCCATGAATTATTCAGTGACTTATAACGTATACTTGACATGTTCTGTTTTCTTGAAACACATGAACATAGAGTTATTGTACTATTCAAAGAAATATACGTTATAGCATGCACTTGGTTTTATAATACTATGTATTCAACTTGGCTTGACCCAGTTGACAGTATTTGATCCAAAGAGAATTAAGTTATCTAAGGAATTCTGATAGAGTCTCATAATTTCAATACTCATAGAATACCACACTATCATGGTATGTCTAATATGTTGAAACAAACTATATTCGTACTGTTTTATGATAATTATAATTGCTCTACCTCCAAAATATATCAAGGTTAGAATTTTGCGTGTGTCATAGATACACTCAATATAGTTTCAACCTAGAAGGTATTCAAGACATTATCTATTTACGGATTGGGATGAATCTTATTATGTCTTGATTAAAGTTTTGAAATTTGTTAATATCTTGTGAAGCATATTATTAACAGGCTAGAGATGAGAACTTAAAATGTGTTTTGTATTTCCTAGTTAAGAACAAAATTTATTGTTGCTCAAACACTTAGTATTTAGAGAATAATCTCTACTTACAAAAGTAAGTGGCTTACAAAAGTAAGTGGCTTACAAAAGTAAGTGGGAGCATCTACAAATCTTGAAGATATTCAAGAACAAAATACACAACCTTCTGAATTCACTTGTTGATGTCATACCAAGGCTAAACATGTAAGTGTCGAACCAAGGTATAAAGTAACTCTCATTCATAAATCCATAAGGATGCCTCATTAATGGAGTGATATTTTAATATCAATGCTGAGAAAAATAAGTTAGAGGGTCGTAGTAAACCCGCTAACTAATAAGATGAATTATCACATCTTGAATCTGATAAATATCTTAGAACTATGAATGAAAAGATGCAGTCCTTAAAAGATAATCAATGTTTTAAGATTGATTGATCTTTCTTCAAACAGTAAAATGTAAGGTTAGAATGAGTTTCTTTTGAAGAAATGCTCATAAGGACAAGATTGTATTCATATTAATGCCTGACTGATGATAAGAGTTTTGATCTTAGTCAAGCAATTGACTATGATTAAATCTTTCTTTTCTACACGCATTAATTATATAAAGATAACTAATTGTCATACAGGGTTTCTTGAATATGACATATGGAAAATTAAATATCATAACTCATTCCTTAATTATTACCTTTGCAAGGACGATATGTAATCAAAAGTGGTTATGAGTTTATATTTTCAATATGGCAATTAAGTTTTATAACTCTTTTTTTATAATTACCTTTGCGAGGACGGTGTGTAATCAAAAGGTTATGAGTTTAAAATAATCTTTATAAAGTATACAAGATAATAGAATCTAAGTGTGGATTGGATCATGCATCTAGGAGCTGAAATCTTAAGTTTAATTACAATATAATTTTTGATTAAATTAAGATAACTCCTGAGTACACCTGACATCAAGTAGGAGCACTGCGTTTTTCTTAAAATTCATATGTTGTGTAACATAATTAAAGCATCATTCCATCTAAGCTAGATGTTAATCCTTGAGATTGGAATGGAATTTCACTTGAGAATTTAGGAAATAAAACAAATGACCTTGGAATAAATGTTTAATGAAATAAACATATGTGGAAATTAAGTCCAACATAATGCAATACATCATTGAAGCAAGTCTTAAATGATATATTTTACTTGAGATAATTTAATACATGGATGGAGACCTTATGTTTTTAACTAAGGATTCATCATATACATATATTATATTGTGCATGTGATTGGTTGTTACTTTTGTATAAGAGTAAGATGAGCTAACAATAAACAGTATCTAATTGAGAGTGTTTAGATGACTGATAACAACAATATCGAATTGAGAGTGATTTAGATGACTGTTAAAACAAATATTTACGAATTATATAAGGCATAATGTTGTTTGAGTACATATGATGCTAGAGAATAATCAATCCTAGTTAAAGTAGAATTTCATTTTTTATGATAAATCTACTAACTAGATATGCTTAGCTAAGAACATTGTTGCATTACGCATTAAAGAACGAGAATACTTTACATTTTAAGAAACTGAAAAGATGACTGTCTGAGATAGGTATGTTGTTGACTTCAACTACCCCATTAAAGGTATTGTCACATTTTCATACTATGATACTTGCAATAGTATGAAAATATACATACGACACTCATCATATCATTCAAATTCTTCACAATTTGTGAATTTGAAACAAGTATTCAGAGAGTTTACTCAGATGACTATTTAGCTGTCTTGTAAAGAGAGAGTTAAAAATGTTAGAAACATTAGACTTCAACTTACTAAATAGTCTTATGCATATCTGTTTTATTAGTATTTGGATAATTGGGATTGTAAGACAATTTTTACATTCTGATGAATAAAGATACTTGGTATTTGTTCTTCATTTTTATAAAATTGTTATCCTATATTTGCATGTTTAATCATTGAATAATTTTATTATTCTAAATTGGTCCATTGTCGGTTAACAATATGAGAATATTGTTAAATTAAGACAAATGTGAGTGTTGGTTATATTCCGTAAATATATGAATTTGTTCCCACCAAACTCATATGTATTCACAAGGGATGCATATTGGATACTCAACCTTCGATCGTTTACTTTTGGATCCATGTCATGAGTAAAATGTCGAAAATGGTTTAAAATTGTCCTTAGACTTGAGATGCAAGTAAGTTCTGTATGTGTGAATATCTCTCTTTGATTATAGTCAAACGCTATCCTGAATTATAGTAGTCATAAAGGCTATTCTTGGAAGTGATGTGAAGTAGCATCCACAACACTTGTAGTCAACAAAGAATTTGTTCCTCCACTTGATATGTGCAGTATGATACCATGGGCCCTCTCCAGAATTAATCAGATAATTGTATGGCCATACCTAAAGGGTAATCCAAGATGATTCTTGATTATATTTGGTATATCTGAATTATTTCTATAATGAGAAACTAAATTGTTAAACTATATGGAATGAGTTAGGATCCATATCCATGGTTTAATGGTATCTGAACAAAGGGATGATACTTACAAATAATACATAACCATTAAAGCTGAGATTGTTCTTGAAACTTTATCTCAAGTATTTCTGATTTATGACAATAAGTGTGTTACTAGACGTTGCTATTGTTGGTATAAATGTAAGTGCTACTCCAACTCCCAAGTGGGAACTGTTGGAATATGGTAGTTGAATCCGCATGTTATACGATTAGAAATAAGTGAGCCTATTAGGGGCACACACGTTAAACACGAAGAGTATGTTTTACTTCACGAAATATATTTAAATAGTTGTTAAATTAGTTACTTGTTTAATTAATTTAATGGACATTCTAAATATAGAACCAATGGACTAAACCGGACAAAACCCGAACCTCAAGGAGCCCCATGTTTGGCTGACTCCTTGGAAGGTTCTACAAAGGGTGTTTGGTCGGCCTATAGGGAGAGAAAAAGGAAGGGGAGAAGATTTGTTTTAATTATAGAATTTATACTAATCTTATCCTACAAGAATTAGGGTGTTGGGGTGCCTATATAAACACACCCTCTATCCCTCATTCTTTATTCATTCAATCCCTAAATCACGTAAAGAATTTTTTGTTCTCTCTCCTTCTCCCTAAAACATAATCGACCGAATCCCTAAACCTTTAGGGTTTTTCGATTTTCTTGCCTAAATCGCCAAAACCCTAACTCATTAGGGTTTTTGGTTTTATCCCTAAACTGCGAGCCCTAAATCACCTTTAGGGTTCTTGGTTTTGCTTGATCTCCTTGCTAGACGATTCAAGATACACTTGGTATTTGTTTGGTGGTTCTTCCTTGGTTGACGAATACACTTCAAAGGGTTTTGAGAATTAGGGTTTTGTCATAAACCTTAATTAGGGTTTGCTTTAGTTCGACTTCAATGGCACACAAAGGGTGTGTTTGGTTTGTTTGATTTGACACGTGTTGTTTGATCGTGAAGGTTGGCTAGCAATCAACTCATACTTGGTTGACGTGTTTGTGTGAGCAACCGTAGAGGTGGTAATTAATTTAACCACTAATCTGTTTTCAAGATCTATTCTCGTTTATTGATTTAACTCAATAAACAAAAGGTTAGTATATTACTTGTTTAATTTGTGTGTTAATCTATATGCTAAAACTAGATCTATTCCGTTGCGTACTCGTGGTTAAATTGGTTAACTAGTTTGTTAAATCCCAACAGTAATTTTATTTCAATTGGAACGAGAACCTTTCAGTTTTTCCCATGGAGAGTAGGCAGCAAGTTGGATAAGCGTATAAATTTCAATCCGCGTATGATAGCATGTTATTCACCTGCTTTACGTGTTGCGTTAATTAAAGGACAAAATGTGTATGTCACTCGTGTAGGCAGAGACTACACGTATGACATAAACATTGTCAATTGATTAATGCAACACGTAAGTGAATAACATGCTATCATACACTGATTGAAATTTATATGCGTATCGCGATACTTGCTGCCTACTCTCCAAAGGAAAAACTCATTAGTTCTTGTTCCAACCGAAATAAAAATACAAATCGCATAAAAAATCGGTAATGTTAGTTCAAAAAAATAGTTTAAGAGTAGAGCGAACTAACTTGCTAGCACATCTTCATGTATAGGATTAAAATCGATACATGTAACAACCGGACCCATGTTTGTAGATAAAACAATTTCCTTTCGGATGTTGTTGACAAGACTTGAAACTCCATGACCATCGTGCAAAGCATGTGATCGAGCTAAAATTCGATAATGGAACCATTAGTAAAGTAGAAAACCGTAAACCCTATATATTAAATAAAAGACCCTGAACTATAAATCTGTAATATTTGTGGGTGTATCGGCTTTCGAGAATGGTTTGCAAGTACTTGGGAATACTAAAGGTTATTAGCTGCTTGCCTTGGTTTAAATTGCGTGTTGCGGTCCGTTGCATTGAGGATCACAAATACCGATGTGTGATGCGATTGCGAGTGCATCACGGACGCATGGCGGTTGGTAATAAAAAAAATTAAAATATATTTTAAATCAATTTATTTCACATCAAATAAGTCACTTACATATTCCTAGCGAGTATCGACAGTGTCAAAAGTACAATATTCTAATATTAAAATATTTATTTTTTAAAGTAAAAAGCATTCAAAGCAGTTATTCTTCCCTATATCTTTCATCGAGTAGTTTATTTAGGCTAAAGTTTCAATTGCGTCCATTGCGTTCGATGCGAGCATCACATTATTGTGAAGAGGTGCGAGAGCATCAGGTGCATCATGGAACAACTTCGCATCACAAATCCCGTTGCGTTTTTGCCATCGCATCACTCTAATGAGTGATGCGCTCGCAACGATGCGCGCAACTTTAAACCAAGCTGCTTGTAAATTCTAACCAAACAGGAGGTGCTTCTGCAAGGATTTATTCTTCTGAAAATATTAGAAAGGTTGTGTAAGCAACCTTGTTGTATACTAATAGTTCGATATGCTTTTCACGTGTATTATTTTTAATTTATTTTTTCTTCATCTTTTGCAGCCAATACATTGTCTTCAATTGTTGGATCCTGCTCAGTAGCATGTGCAAGCATGGGTTTTAATAGTTCTACTGTATTGAATGCTCGTCCTACTTTTTCAAATCAGCCAGATGATTCATAAATGACATGTATGGATGAGACAAAAAAATTAATGTTTCATCTCAAATGCGTTCAATGAGGCTGTCGAGTGTGTTGATCCCCTTTCTTGATCGATTCTTTAGCTTGTATAAAGAATATGTTACCTTGGATAAATCCAAAATAACACTAATAGAAACTTTGTGTCTATATTAAAGTGTATGCGGAATCTACACCTTAATACACTAGAAGTATTATCAATGAAACAGTAAGTATGAATGATATGAACACAAGATTTACAAATCGCTTCTATTTTATTAAGTTTGATAATTAATACGAAGTACTTCTATTTAGTTTACTTTATTAACTCCCCCCCCCCCCGCCGGCCGCTACCAACAACCCCCCCCTAGGCCCCCCCACACCCCCCCCCGGCACCCCCCCCCACCCCCCCCTCCCTACATTATCTAACCCCCACGCCAACGCCCCCCCCCCGCCCCCTCCCCCCCCCCGCCACCCCCCCACTCCCGGTCCCCCCCCCCCCCCTCTTCGTGGTGGTTTACTAACTTGTACGCTTACAAAAAATCTTAATCTCTGGATCTGTGTATTTGTATGGATGTGTTGTGTTTTTGTGATCTACATACCCTAGGGTCTCCTTTTATGCACCAAGGAGTCTTAATGGGCATACAATACTTTCCTAAGTATTTAGTCAAACATATTGAATACTATGACTAAGTATTTAATATTTTCCTAAACATGTAGTCAAATGGATTAAATACTTTCTCATAAATCTTCTCAATCAGCATATAATCTTCTCAATCAGCATTAACTTCAGATGTAATAATATCAGCATTAACTTTAGTCTTTCAGCAGTATTAAGTTAGTATTGGCAGTACTAACTTTGCTCTAGCAGTACTAAGTTTACACTAGCAGTAGTACTGATTAGTACCGGCAGTATTAACACAGGTTAATACTGTTAGTTATAAACTGACGATGACTAAAATTACGCCTTGGCAGTAAAACTCTGTCTTGGCAGTATTAAGTATGAAGACTTTAATTCCCAACAATCCTCCCCTAAACTTGTATTTCATCTTGTGCTAAATCATAGTCTTCTTCATATAAAGGCCTTCTTGATCCTAACATCCTCCACTAAACTTGATGTTCATCTTCTGAATCTTCAAGTTTCTGGATAAAAGCTTTATCTTGACTTGGAGGATGTAATCAAACACTTCTTTACTTCTTGTACTGTGACTTGTCATTTTTGTTGAGTAAACATATGCTCCTGCTTCTTTTCATTATCAAATTGATTATGGCAAATTTCACGCTGCTTTATAACCAAGTCTTTCTTGCTCTTGTTACCTTTTTGTCTTCAGGGCTATTTAACCTCACTGAATCTTTCAAATATGTTTCTGGGTTGCCCTGCAAATAAGAAAATCAGACCTTCTTAGGAACCCAAGCCATTACAGACCTGGATCTTCCTCTTGCATCAACATAATCATATCTCTTCAAAGTGATTGATGCACTATTAGGTTTGATAGGTCTCCAAACCCAACATGCTGATGGCTTTAACAAGCAATAACCTGAATTCGTCCTACCAGCACTAAACCACTGCCTTTGGTCTAGTAGTATTAACTTGTCTTGAGGAAACAGCAAAACAAACAACATTAAGATAAATTTTCTAGTAGTATTTAGAGAAAATTAGGCCAGACCTAGTTATGATTTTTCTTGGAACCATGTGTCTTTTTGGATTGGGTTGAGTAATTCTTACAGAATTTTGATGGTACACCCTTCTTGCATTGTTCCATACTAGTTTTTCCTCCCTTTGACCATTTAGCTGTCTCTTTTGTTTACATGTATACTGGAGGTGATCAAAACTTCCACAGAAATAGCAGGCTTTATTGTGCATCACAAAATCATTTCCTAGTTGTTGGGACTTTTGATTATTCCAGTGTCTTTGATTCCCCCTAGTTTTTGTGACTTGTTCATTTTAGCATATTTTAACTGGTTTCCAACTGGTTTTTCTTGTTGCTATAGGTCTAACAAATTTATATCTTAACACACAGTAGGGAAACGTTTTAGACACACTGTTTCTTTTCAACCTTAAACTTAGGCTTCTTTTTCATCATTAGACTGTCAAGATTCAAAGTCTTTAATATTGGGGCCAACAGTACTAAAACATTCTTACTATCCTTAGTTCCTTATCCTTTCAAACTCAGGATTTTTGTTGGACTCTTCTAGACCAGTGTTGGACAAATCAAGCTTTGGACGGTGCATTATAGATAAGGATAAAGGTCGGTGGAACTGCATGATACCCCAATCCCTTTCTTACACTATTCGTCAGTTTATCTGAAATATCCTAACAGTTTGTCTAGTTCCTCTTTGAGGCATTTTTCAAAATTTCTCAATCTTAAAAGTCAATTGCATCCTTTCTTGTTAAACTTTTTCAAACACTCTTTTGTTTTTAAGACTTCTATTTAATTTCATATTGTTTGCATCCTACTTCTGTTTTAAGGACAACACACTTCCTTTCACTAAAAAGAACCTCATTCTTCCTATATGTGACAAGTTGTGCCTCAACAGTATCTAGTCCCCTTTTATAAGTAGATGCCTTAAATTTAGTTTGATGTAGTTTAGCAAGCAAATCATCATACTGTTTCTTTAAAGTTTCATAGTTTTTTAGACATGATTTAGTACAGGGTTTATCATTGTGTACCTCTGAGTCTGAAGACTTCTTCATCCTATGAGTATAGAGTTACTTCTTGATGATTTCTTCTAGATCAAAGTTTCTGAAAGCACAAGCTCTAATACCACTTATTGATCCCAAACCTAGATCGATTCCTTAGGTTATCTAAGGTTAAATTACCTTGGACAAATCCAAAATAACTTGTTGTAGAAACTTTGTATGTGTATTAAAGTGTATACGGAATATCTACCACCTTAATACTCTAGAAGTAAATTCAATGAAACAGTAACATCTTGAACAAACAAAGATATAACCAAATGCTCCAATATTTTTGATCAATAATACAAGTACTCTTAACTTAGTACTGGGGTTTACAACCTTGAAGCTTTTCTTAATCGACTTTAATAACTATGAAAACTAATAATGATACGAGTGTGTGTTTTTGTGATCTCTCAAACTATATGCCCTTTAAAGCCCCTTTATACGGACTAAGGAGGTCATAGTCGGGCTTACGTATTACATTCCTAAGTATTTAGTCAAACATGTTGAATACTATGACTAAGTATTTAATATTTTCCTAAACATGTAGTCAAATGTATTAAATACTTTCTCATAAATCTTCTCAATCAACATATAATCTTCTCAATTAGCATTAACTTCAGATGTAATCTTCTCAATCAGCATTAACTTTCCATGTAATCTTCACAATCAGCATTAACTTCAGTCTTTCAGCAGTATTAAGTTAATACTGGCAGTACTAACTTTGCTCTAGCAGTACTAAGTTTACACTAGCAGTACTAACTGATTAGTACTGGCAGTATTAACTCAGTTAATACTATTAGTTATAAATTGAGTACTAAATTATGCTTGGCACTACAAACTCTATCTTGGCAGTATTAAGTATAAAGACTTTAATTCCCAACACCCTTGAGCAACCAATCTTGCTTTTATCGCAATACCTCTTTCATCCTTATTGTTCCTGTAAACCTATTTAGTACCTATGGCCCTTTTGCCATTAGGTAAATCCACCAGGGTCCAAACATTTTGTATTTTGGAATTGTAGAAAGCTCAATCATGTATAGATTATATCCAAATTGGATCATTCAATGCCTTGGATTACCTTCTTGGGTTCTTCTAGTGATAAAAAGCAAAAACAAATATTTGAAAGTCTTTTGGTATGTCTTTGCTGAACTGAACTAAACAAACATGTTTCTTTCAAATTCTTTGTAATTATTCTTGTTTGAGGTGCTGATTCAAGTCTCTATGATTTGGTCAATTAGATGATACTTTATGTATTCTTGTAGTGGAATAGGACTGACAGACATTAAATGCATATTTAGATCATTTGGATGGTTCAATGCTTAATTTTGGATCAAACAACATTAACTTTCTATGCCCGCGAGCATTAACAGTCTGGAATAACAGTATTAATAGTGTTACTAAAGTATTAACATTGTTAGTGCTGCTAACATTGTCATCTTTCTCTTGATTAACTCTTGGCTCCTTTGTACTTGAACCTAAATATCTTCATTCCAAGATCTTCAGCATCCTTCTTTTCCTCCTCCCCTGATGGTTTAATCCAGTATCAAGAGAACTATTTGAAATCTTGAGAGAATAGTAGATTAGATGCCAAATTGTATAGTTAGAATGTAAATCTTTAGCCAGGTCTGTCTCCATTCTAGCTTACCTACTATACATTACTTGCTTTTGTACCCTGTATTACCATTGGATTTGATTCACTGCAACAACTAGCTAATAGTTCATAGGACTTTGATAGGTGGCATCTATATCAAAAAGCCTAAATTAGGCTCTACTTCCTGAACTATTAGGTTGTATTTTCACTTATTTGAAACATGAAGGTTCTCTTCTACTATCCTGTTCTATAGTTTGCATACTCTGAATAAATGTTTGCTATTGTAGTAGAGTATCCTCAATGAACCTTCATCAGCCTTTTCCATCAAATTTACCTAGGTGATCTATGGTATTAAGGATTGTAACAGGACACCCAAATGGTCTCATGAAGCTTAAGGCAGGTTTTCTACCTAGAAAAAGTTCATAAGGGGTCTTGTTTTGAGGCTTGATAACTAACACCCTATTTTAGACATAACAAGCAGTATTAACTGCTTCAGCCCAGAAAGTTGTTGGCAATTTTGAATCAGCTAGCATAGTCCTAGCAGCCTCTATTAGTGTCCTATTTTTCCTTTTTGCTACTCTATTTTGTTGTGGAGTCCTAGCAACACTAAATTCCCTCTTAATACCCTTCATTTCACAAAACTGATTCATGACCCTATTCTTGAATTCAGTCCCATTGTCACATCTAATCACTTTCACCTTAAGGTCTATTAGATTTTCTATGCCTGTTATAAATGTTTTAAGGATTTTAGAAGTTTCATCCTTAGTGGCTAAAAAGAAAACCCAACTAAACCTACTAAAATCATCTGTGACAACTAGGCAGTACATCTTTTTCATTAAACTCTTTCTGGCTTTTTGTGCGCTCTTTTGTTTTTGTGTTCGTGTTTGCCCGGTTTTAACCGTTTTTCTTGTGGATTTTGCTTTATCCATACCTGCACATACAAAACACAAAAACAAGCATATCTTTGCCATTTTTATTATGTTTTTGGTCTTTATTGGGTTTATTTTGATATAAAATGGATATGTGTTTTCACACATATCACCCATCATAGGTAGTTAACGGCTCATGATTGGGGTCTTTTGACATAAAGCTACTCAAGCAATATATCACATATAATCGGGTCCAAGCATACAAGAAAACTACTTGTGTTCGTTTTGGAAAACTAGCATGTATCTCCCTCACGGGGTTTGAGAAAAATAATTGAAAAGCGAGGCTATGAACTCATCGTGATTAGAAGATAGGTCGAGAAATCAATCGAGATAGAACACTCCAACAATTAGCCAAGACATATATAATAAGTCGCGACTTAGAATAATGAATAAAATCATAAAAGTAAAATAGTTATATGATAATTAGTCAAAAATCCAATTATATGAGCGACATTGCACCTAGACTTAACCAAAGTATTTTTACTCCCCAATTGGTGTGTGACCTGGTCTTATATGTATTAAAACATCTTCTAAGTTTCGCCATCTAATTCAAATTTTAGTTATCGTTATCTATGCATTTATAATTTTTAGCCAAGGCGTCTAAAACTAAAATTCTGGAATTGCTTCATGTTCATGGACTTGTATCTCCTAATCTATAAATGGTACAAACACATGGATTTCACTCCTGGAAATCACTTGAAGTCTAGTTTTTAAAACTTTAAGCCAATCAATCAACCCATTTACCAACCCACGGGAAATGGATTTTTACTAACCGTAGGTCAAAACAGAAAGTTAACAGAATTTCTAAAGTTTACGGTTTTGGCCATAAATCCTAACCTAAAATAGCTATTAAGTTGATTCCAATTGGAGGTGAAAGCTTAAGATATCTAGTGTCCAACCATGTTTTGTAACCTTAACCTACTGTACAAAATCCTGGAGAAAAACATGTTTCTCAACAGCAACTCCAGAATTGACCTTCTACCATAAAAAGACCATAACTCCTTCATCCGAAATCGTTACAAAAGTATCCAACTCACCATGTAAAGATTAAGACTTTATAAAACCACCCATATAATTTGTTTACAGGCCCTAAGCCAAAAATAATTGGGAAAACCCATGTTTTCCTACTGACCTGAAAACAGTCCCAAATTTCTGTCTCTAACTCCATCACTTCCAAATACACAGTTTGTCAAATACAAGGCTACAATATACCAACACAATTCATCTTACATCTATTTCACATCACTTACACCATTTAACCAAAATCATTCATAATCAATGCTTGCATGTTCATAAAAATCAAAAATCAAGAACATGAATTAACTAGAAAATCAAAACATGAAAAGGAAGTATAAGAAAACACTTACAACTTACAATAGAGTGATATAGGAGATCAAACACAAACCCTAGATGGGTTGTGTCTAATTCGCAGCCACCAACAAACCCAAACACTATGACCTTAAATTTCTTCTCGGCTTCCAGCTATCCTTGACCACATAAATATCAAGCATATTACTCCCTATTAGCCTTCAATTAGATCAAAACTCTAAAAATCTTCAAGTTCTTTAAAATGTGTTCCTAGGAGATTTTACTTGCTTAGTAGACTTAACAAAGTTTATCTTAGCAAAACTAGGTTTGTTAAATATCTTAACAATTTTAATCTTAGAAACAACTTCTTTCTTACTTTTAGACACCCAATCCTCAATAATTGGGGCTCCATCTTCTTTCCTAGCAGTCTTAGGTTCACCAGTCTCAACAATAGACTTTTCAACTACAGACTCACTAGCAGACTCAATGACTTCAACAAAATTATCTAGACTAGGATAAACTAAATCAGATTTAGGTGGCATTAAATAGATTTCACGTTTTAAGAGTTTTATATCTTCCTCATACACAGATTTAATTTTCTTAAAGACTACCAGTCTTGCTTCTACATATTCTAAACCAGTTTTATAAGAGACAACACTTATCCTAGTTGTTCTTAAGTCTTTAACTAATTGTTCATTTTGTTCTTTTAGATTTTTGACACATTCTAAACAAGATTAACAACAATTTGAGTCATTAGATACCTCAGAGTTTGTAGAAGAACTTGAATTTGTTAAAGAATAAGCCATAAGAGTAAAATTAGTTGGACCTTCTTCTGCTTGGTTACTCCAATCATAGCCAGAGCCATCACATTAAGACACTAAGACATTTGAAGTAGTTTCCTCAACTGGCACAGTCCTTTTTGTAGGCTCCTTGTTTTTGTTGTCTTAATTCTTGGGTGCCATGCACTCCTTTGCAAAGTATCCTCTCTTGTAGCAGTTGAAATACTCCACCTTAGACTTGTTAAACCTAATTCATTCTTTGTTGTCCATGTCCAGTTTCCTTCCAGTATTCTTTAGAAATCTTCTTGCCCTCATAGTCAGCATAGCAATGTTCCACCTCAAATCCATCTCTTCTAGATCAATAGGATGGATTTGTTGTAGATCTTCATTATCAAGATGTGGAATACTTGGTTGGCTAGCAAAGAAGGAATAAATCACAGCATCACTCAAATTTTCAACAGTTGTTGAGCTATCAACAGCACCCTGAGTGCTAGTAGTATTAACACCTTGAGCAGTATTAACTGCTCTAGTTGCACTGTTAGTGCTGCTAGAGGACAGAAAGGCTACATTGTGTGTGTTTGTGGTTGAGTTGGATGTCCCCTTTACCTCTGATTCATAAGCCTTTAGGTTGTTGAAGAGGTCATCCAAACTTCATGTCTCAATCTCTGGTTTGTTCCTCCACACAATAGTATGCATAGTACATTCTTGTGATAGACATCTCAAGAACTTTTGATTGATGTCTTCTTGAGAGATAACTTCACCATGCATCTCCAGTTGACTAATTAGCTTTTGAAGCCTTTCATAGGTTTGCTCAATCATTTCTGTGTTGGATGCAGGAAAGTTTTCATATTGCTGCTTTAGAAGATTTTTATGAGTTTTCTTTGTAGCAGCATTACCTCTAAATTTGTTATCAATTGCCTGCATCAGTGTCTTAGCATCCTTGTAGGAGTTGAACTTTAATTGATGCTCATTAGGTAAGACCATCAACAAAGTGCTTCTTGCCTTTAATTCTGCCTTTCTTTGTGCTTTCTCTTCAACACTTGTAGGAGGGATAACAGTCTCCTTACCATCAACAGTTTTTGTTACTATGGGTGTATTACTATTTTCTACGATCTCCCATAAAGTGTAATCAATACACTGTAGGTACTGCTCCATCCTCATCTTCCAGAGATCATACTCACCAGGTTGGAGTATGGGTAGCATGATGGTTTGAGTAGATTGAGTATCTATTGTTTCTTGAAGAAGTAGATCTTGTGTGTAGTAAAGTTTTTTCTTATTCAAAGCTTCTCACAAGCTCTGATACTAATTGTGGATCCCAATAGAATAGATCTTTAATCCCTTAGCTTGTATAAGGTATAGTTATGCAAGATAAATCTAACACAACTATAGTAGAAACTTTGATTGTGAATATCAAAGACTATGCGGAATCTAGTCAATGATACTAAGAAGAATTACAATAAAACAATAATGAACAAGATCAATAATACACAGTTTACTAAACTTTCAGCCTCAATGTAAAATGAACACTCTTAATAGTGTTAGGGTTTACAAAACCTTGAAGCTATGAAAAACTCTATGAACTTTGATATGATTTGATACGATTTTGGTAGATTGAACTCTATACCCTAGGACCTCCTTTTATACACCAAGGAGTCCTAACAGGCTTACAAAATTTTCCTAAGTTATCATGATCTTCTAAAGAAATAACTTATACGAATCTTTTACAAAAATATCTCATACTTATCTCGTAAGTTATATTGATAAACAATCTTCATCTTTATCCTTTCTCTTGTCTTTATCCTTCTGATAGTAGAAACTCTTCTAGCGGTTGTAATCTTTCAGCAGTTGTAACGAGCAGCATTAACTTTTATACAAGCAGCACTAACTATGTATAAGTAGTAGTAACTACTTAGAATATTTTCTTCATTCTTCATTAGTAGTACTAAGTTACACTAGCAGTACTAACTTTATGCTAACAGCTATAACTTTACTCAAGCAGTACTAGCATATACTAGCAGTACTAAGTTACACTAACAGTAGTAACTTTTATACTAGCAGTATTAACTACTTAGTAGTATTTCTTCTAAGTCTCTGAGTAGTCTTAACTTCCATTAGCAGTAGTAATATATACTAGCAGTAGTAACTGGTAGTACTAACTATTTGGCATATTTTTCACTAATATCACTAACATCACTAAGTTATGCTTAGCAGCAATAACTCTAACATTAGCAGCAGTAACTTCCAAACAGCTTCAAAAAGTCTTTAATCCCAACAATGATGAAGAGACATTAATTTTGGAAGAAGAAAGTCGATCAAAAATGTCTAAAAAAAGAAAAGGATTCAGAGGATATTAAACAAAAAAATTCTCATAAACCTATTGATTATGTAAAATTGAATCAACTATCTAAGGATTTTGGGAAATGCTTTGTTCCACAACAAGAATTGTCGGCTAAACAAGCTTTTTGGTGTCATATGTCAAACCCTTCCATCGAATCTTTTGATGCATCACCTGTCAAAATGGAAGCTTCTAAGGAACTTCCTAAGGTAAGCTTGGTGAATGAAAGCCTTAAAAAGCTTAAATTCCATGTTGCTAAGTTTGACAATGTGGTGAAGATAAGGACTACACCTCATGCTCATATAGAAGGTGAATGGGGGTTTGAACATACTAAAGCTATTTTTAACAATAAAATTATTCCATTTCTAAAATCTTTAAAAGACATCTTCAATGTGTTTGATAAAGATCTTCTAAATGAAATAATAGAAGTACAAATAGTTTTTGACCAAATGGAAGCTGGTGTTTATCCATGATACGGCGTAATACACCAAACCTATCTAAATTGTCGATTGTTTTAGTATAGTTTGAACTTAACTGTAGGTACCAAGATAGGAATACTAGTATGTGCTATTTTACACATACCTTTTACCTTATTAAACGAGCTAAAAAGACCAAAAATGACCAAAAACATGACAAAAATGCATTGTATACGTTTTGTTTGTTGATTTGGTGTCTGCAGGTTACGAAATTATAATCAAAAGGACATAATCAAAGCAAAAATGGACAAAGCCGAGCATGGGAATGGAAAGAGCACATAAAACCGAGGCCGAAGGCGTACCCGTCTTTCACGGACCAACCTAAGCCCACTTAGTGGGCCGGGTCAGCTAAATTCCTAAACTAAATGAACCATTAACCCTAAATCCCTTTAAAAGCCCAAAATCCCGTTTGATAATTATCCTGGCCCAAATACAAAGCCCAAGTCATACCCGGTCCAAGTCAAATGAAGTTATAACACATGGTCAAATAACACTGTACATCTTTTTTCACTTCCCTCCCATTTACAGAGCAACAAAACGCAGGGTAAAAATCAAATCTAATCCCACACGTCTCAAATGTTTCTAGAAGCCAACATAGCTCATACCTGACACGTTTGACATAATATTGCCACGCTGGCGATCCTGAGTAAACCATTATAGGAATGGGGAACGTATAATCTAATCAATGGGCACAATTAGATAGATTCAAATGTTAAGATATTGAATAGGGCCTGAGATTAAAGGATGGGGGAGCGTCTCAAGGGCTAGAAGCTTCATCACACCCCTATAAATAGAAGGGGATTTCACACAGTTAGGAACATCTAGAGTAGGAGTAGTTTTATATAAGCTTTTAGTAGCAGCAAGCTTAATTAGTTTTAAGCTTATTATTATGCTTATTGTAATTGTAATTTTAACTTCTTTAGAGATTTGTAATCGATATTATATTAATAAAAATTTTGTTTGTACTAAGCCTTCCATTTTTCTCACTGATGCAAACTTTTTATAATAAGGTGGACACTAAAGGTCAAATTTTTAAGCTACATTGTTCTTTTAAGGGTACTATAAGCTCAAATAAGCTTATTTAAGCTTGTTTGAGCTTGGTTATTCAGTTACTAAAAGAATTGGTTAAAGTGTTGGATTTTAAGCTTTTGGAAGATAAGCTAGCCAAGATAAGCTAGCCTTGGAAGAGCTTATAGGGTTCTTAGATTGCTTATTTATAAGCTGGTTAGGAAAATATAGCTTATTAGGGTTATAATAATCCCTGTTTGGTGCAAGGGATCAAGGTACACTTTGTTTTCTCTTTAAATCTTCTCTAAGTGCTTATTTGCTTAATCTTATTATTTTTTCTTATTGTTGTTTTTATTGTACTAATTTCTGCTTAATGTTGCTTAATATGTTTTATTTTAGCTTTATATGATCAGCTTATAGCTTATATGTAATTGGGATTTGATTTCATGTAATTTGCCTCAAAATTGTCTTTAACTGCTTACTATTAATCTGCTTATTTGAGTGCTTATTTTTCCTGCCTTCTTGTTCATTTGTCTCTTAGTGGTTTAGAACTTAATCTATCTTTGAATTGCATAGCTTAATTTGATCTGTGTTAGGCTAAAAATGAGTTTTAACTCTCTAAAGGGGTGTTTGGCACAAGGGTTAAAATGGGCCAAAATAGGATAAAAATTGCTTTTGGGTTTTCAGTCAGTTCTAACTAGCTTTTAATAAGTCTATTAGTCAGTGGTTTTAAGTTTTTAAAGGTTTAATTCAAATCTAAGGTCTTATCTAATCATGGTTTGAATCTGTTAGTTTTAAGCTTGTTTTAGCAGCTTGTTTGGTTAGATATTGTTTTGGTGCAATTTTGTGTAATTGTCATGTTTAATTTGAATATCATAATGCAGAAGAAAGCAGTTAGTTGGTGTGTGCAAATGTCCTTTGGTCCAAATCATTTCTGTCATTGTTCTCAAGTCACTTTTTAAAGTTAGATTCCAGTTTTCAAAAGCAAAAATCAGGTTAGATCAAGGTTGTTTTAGGTTTTGAATTTCATTTCATAAGCTCTTTAGGTATCAAGCTCAATCTCTTTGAGTTTATTTTGGATTTTAAACATCATTTTCTAGCTTAAATTTAAGTCTGCAGTTGTTCTTTTTGTCTTTCAAAACCAAAAAGCCAAAAATAGTCTAGTTGATCTGTCAGTTTTAAAAGTCATTTTTCTAGCTTATTTCTAAGTCAATTTACTTTAAACTTGTTTTTATTTGTTGATAGGAAGCTAAATTTTAGCTGTTTTCAGTTTGCAGCTTATTACATAAGCTTATTTGGTCTTTGAATTGGCTAAAAGATTGACATTCTCCTTAGAGTCTGTGATCTTTGCGTTTAAATTTCAAGGGCTTATCAGCTTATGGAATTTGCTTATTTCTCATTTCATCAGCTTAATAGGTCTAGGTAGATAGTAGCTTTTAGCTTATTAGGATTTTCACTTGCTTGTTTGCCCTAAATGTCAAAACTGTTTTAGCCTATTCTCATTTTAGCTTAAAAGCTTAGTTTGACTATTTTAAAAGCTATTCTGAGCTTATTCTTTTAGTTTCATAAAAAGTTGTAGTAATATAATTTGCTTATTTCCATTAGTTCTTTTAGCTTGTGCAAAAAGTTTTCAAAAATAAAAAGTTTCAGCAAAAAGGATAGGTCCAGGTTCGAACCTGTGACCTACCCATTTGCACATACTAGTCTCAACATAACACACACTCAACCAACGCGCCCTTGGGTCTTTTCCGTTAAGGTTTGTCTTTATAATATTCTTATAGTTTCTTTTCCATTTAGCTTATTCGTTCTAAATAGCTTATTTCCTGCTTATCCTTTAAGCCTTGTTTCTAGTTTTTATTTTTCACAGAATCTTCATAGTATAAATTACTTTCCATAATTTTTCTAAAATTTTTAGGATTAGTTTAGTATTTTTAATTAATTTTCTAGATTAAAAACGTTTTTAATTCATAATAAATAAAATAAAAAGCAAAAAAATATAATTCTTTTTCTGAAAATTATTTTTAGTCAATTCGGATTTATAAAAATTAGATTTGCATTCGTAGGGGTTAAATTTGATGTAGATGCTTAAATGTCGCGTTTTATTAATTCCCATTTACGTTTTCGTGCTTACATTTTTAATTGTCGTTACTTGCTTACCTGTTTTCATGCATTTATTTACTTGTCATTTACATTTATTAGGATTTAGAAAACCAAATCAAAAATCTTTTAAACCATTCAAATCACGCGATCACGAACCTAACCGATTCTCAATTCACGCTTCGCCAAGGACAAACGACCCGGGAGGTTTTTGAGACAACTTTGGTTAAAAGTTTGTTTCTTAAATCCGACGGAAAATACTTACTATACTATAATTGTTTACATCCTTATATACTTATATTATATATAGTATGTTTGGGCGTATCAATTTTTGGCGCCGTTGCCGGGGAGGTGTGTTACGATTATCGTGTTTCGTTCGAAGATTAGTGTTTTGAAGACCCTTCCTCGTGAAGTTATCGTTTTTAATTGTGAATATTTTCTTTTAGTTATAAAAAAAATAAAATATTTTACACTTCTATTTTTATTATCTTTTTTTTCTTTAATTTTTTATGTATTATTATAAAAATCTATAAATAATCTTCTCTATCCTCTTATTTGTTTAATTCTTATTCTCTTTACCTTCTTATCAAATAATTCTTCAACGTACATTGGTATTCACAATGCTCGTGGTGTGGAGGTTCGTTTAACGGTAGAAATTGTCGGCGTTGTACCAATATGAGTTTCGGAGAAGAGTTTGTTAGAAACCCCGATCCCATTTCAAATGACGAAACACCCAAATTTTCCTACCCACCTCCACAACCCCAGTACGAATCAAACTCGTGTGATTAATGTGGGAACGATTCTCACTATGGCTATGATTGTTCGCCACGGTTCCCGCTTGTCTATGAGTAGGAACCGTGCTACAATCAAAACTATAGTGAAAATTATTATCCACAAAATTCACCGAGTTTTCCTCCACAATATCTTTGTTGTACCCGTTGTGGAGGCCCTCATGAGACATTTCAATGTGATCAATTAATCTTCGATGAGCCTTATTATGCTAACTACAGGGGTCCTCATGCGACTTTTCAATGTCAACCGATGAACCAAAATTATGATCCTAATTTTTGTTATAATCCGATTTATTCCGATTTTGACCGATATCAACCCCCGCAATTTTCCGTCACTCAACAACTTCATCGAAGATCGAATAAGGATATGTTGCTAGATATGGCAAGGCTAATTAAAGCTAATCTAACCCTTTTGAATAGAAATATTTTTCCTCATGAAGAAATGAGTATAAGAGTATTGTTGGCTAAGGAAAGAATTCTCAAATTAATTGAAGTTTGGGACGAAAAGCAAATTAAACCATGGAGTTTGCTGGAATTGCTACTTCAACTTTCTAATGATTCATGAACTATTGCTAAAATTTTGAAACAACGTGAAGAAAAGCGTATTGAACGTGAGCAAGCGGCTAATCTCGCAGTTCAGAAAGAGCAGGAGGAGCAGGCAGCTCAAAGTTTTACTCTATATTGGAATTTTACTATGATTGACGATGATGATGAGTACACTATTCAATATAGGGAATATTTAGAGAATTCATCTAAAGCAATCACACCCGACTTGCCAACCGAGGAACTCGATAACTCTCTAAGTATGGGGGACGATCATCTTAGCATTATTCTGGAAACGGAATCGGACAAATTAATAAAGTCTAGTGTTGAGAACCTTGTCCCAATCCCAAGAGAGTCCGAGGGTATTTTCGATAATATGTGTGATGTGCCTTCTCGTGATAAAAAACACTTTGATGCCAAGTCTGATCTTATGGAATCTTTGCTTAATCATGACACTCCGATTGTTTATTCTCCTAAGATCGACTCTCTTCTCGAGGAGTTCACCGGTGAACTCGCTCCTATCAATCCAATTCCACTGGGAATTCATGAAGCTGATTTTGATCCAAAAGAAGATATTCGTCTCGATGACCAAATGTTTTATGATTATACTTCGAGTGATGACGATTCTTTTGCGGGCATCGATTATGTTAAGGCATCACCTCCCGATTCTGAGCTCGTCAGCATAGAAGAGGTGGAGGATGATATTCTTCGTGCCAAATTATCAAATATCTATCTTCTTATTTCTAAGATCGAATAGTTAAATGACAACCCTACTCCATCTTCTCTCTCTCATTCTGATAATTCTTTATCCTAATTCGAGACTTTTATCAATGATACAGAAGAGATGAGGAGTGGCAGTACCACTACTCATGCTGAAAATTCTCTTCTCGAGTATGATTCGTTTCATTTTGAGATTGAGTCCGATCAGGGTGAGTTGTCCAGAGCTGTTATGGAAACTATTGATGAGATCGATGCTTTCTTGATATCGACGTTTCTATGGATTTGGAGGACGGTTATCATGACTCGGAGGGAGACATTATCTATCTTGAGAGTTTGCTTATAAACAATACTATCCCTAATCTCTCCCCCGAGGTGTTTTTCGATCATGAACAAAAGTGCTTAAAGGATGAACCTAACAATTTGATAAGTATGGTCAAAGTTTTTGATCCCGGGATTCCAGAGAAAAAAATTTCTCCAACATATGTGAGATTATCCTTTGAGGATCACCAAAATATTTCTTTCACATATGTTATCCAAATCTTTCTTTCCTATTTCACCTATTCGGTTGAATTTCCTTTTCCTTTCTCTTTCGGGAGTGACGACACCGTTTTTAACCCGGGCATCTCCGCTTATAGTTGCTATTCATTAGAGTCGGTGGCATGTGAGAATCTGATGACAATTTTTCCATTAATCTATTTCTGCCCCAAGGACAAATGAATTCGGGGTCGAGTCAGGCTCGTGACTCGATTAACAAAAACAAACGCTTCGCGGGTGGCAACGCATGCTTATCCTTCTATCTTCTTTCTATTTTCTAATAAGTGTGATGTGAGAGAGCTCGCCTCTTTCTCGTGTT